>JAQIWU010001128.1:0-18524 GCA_034696445.1 Isotomiella minor
TTCTTTCTTTCTAGTTTCTCCGAACGAAAGTTCCTCGCTTCCTTTAAAGAAAGTAAACTGAATTACTTGGGTATTCGCTTTCTTCTTATTGAATTGTGTGTGATTCTATAAACTTGTTTATTTACGACAGACAGACGAGAGGACGAGCGAGTTTAATTTGAATACATAAAAGAAAGCTAGAGGAGTCGAATTGATCAGAGTGAAAGTGAAAGTCTAGGGTTACAAATTACAGTATTTAACCCTTCTCTTGATCCCCTTGTTTATTGCTTTCTCTATAGGAAATGGCAATCACGATCTATCGCGAAACAAAAAGGTGAAAGTGGAAATGGTAACTTGAGTCGAAGTGGGCAAAAATCGTCATGGCTTATAATCTCATCTCCTAGCACAAAAAAGCATATGTATGTCTTACTTTCTCCTTCATTGACGTTCTTCTGGCACTCCATTTGAAGCCCTCTCTACTACTGCTTTCCCCTCCTCCTATCCTGTACCTTCCTCTCGAGGGGAAAGACGACGACGTCGCCCTCGTCCTGATGGGGGAGTTGGAACAGAGGAGGACATTTGGTGAGGATGAGAAGGTGGTGGCGTGGTTGTTGGACGTGCTTGCAAGTGACTCTGCACTTCCTCCCAAGTAACAACTTTGGTTTGTAGCGTCGTCTAGAGTCAACTGCTCCTCTAGTCCAGACCCAGCCGTGGTGATCTCTGTCTCATCATCATAATCCCATCTTGTGTAATCTCTTCTCCCACCCATTTTCTCTTGTCTTCTTGGCTTATCTTGGAACAGAAGCTGAAAGAAATGAGACCAGTTGGTGTCTTATTTAGTGGAGAAAGTATGGAGAGATGAGACAGTTTGGTTGCCCTGTTTTAACCGACTAAAGCTACTATTTCGTATTGTTAGTTTTTGTGGGGCAGTGTGGGACTGACGCGTTAGGTAGACACCGACCAACCATCACTTTCGCTGGACACTTATTTACTTTACCCTTCCTGGCAGGGTTCCAATAGTGTGTGGCTTAAGCCACAAACAGGACAGTCGGTTCGTTTGTACCGCATCGCTTCTCACATTCACAAATGAGCAAACAAACAAAATAATGATCTCTAGAACCGCGTGAAGTGAATCCATGTACATACAAAAGGAATTATTATGCCTTTAGTTTCCGTCCATGCCAAAGGTTAGATAAGGACCAGGCATATTTATTTATACAATCTCCCCTCTGACTGTCAGAGATAGGGATGCTGAGGAAGAAAGTTAACGTCTGTCAGTGGTTCTCGTTGGTGACCTACATTACGTGTGTGTGCTGCTATCCAATGCATACCTATATCTCTCGTGGTGTAATTTAAACAAACAGGAGAGGCTTTTGTCTAATGGGATGATGTGATATGATGCCTGAGGAGACTTTATTCGCCTCAACATTAAATTGCAATTTTGCCAAAACTACGATAGTTGCAGTAATCTCTCTCCTTCCTAATGACCGTTGTAAGGAGAAAGCGAGAGCATATCATGATGGCAAATAAAGAGAAAGCACACATCCTACTTTCTCCTGAGTAACTGAACCTCATCTGATTTCATTTTATATTACCTCCTTTCCAACTGTGTGGAGAGATAATTGAGGTCTTTCTCCTCAGTTATATGAGCTGTTTATTTAAGTACCCTGGCTTGATTTTCTTGAAATGTGAGAGAATGTTTATTATAACCCATCAGATTTTAATTTCATCTGCAGAAACAGAGAAACCGTTCCCAAACCTTTGCTTTCACCCACTTTCACCATACAGAAGAAGATGGGTAAGAGACCTTAGGTAAACGAGAAGTCATTCATTCATTCTTAAACAGCATTTCTCCCTATACATACATACTTACAAGAAACTTACTTCTTTTTCATTCATAATGTATACGCATTAAAAGAAGAGGAGAGAGGAGAAAGCATACTGCAGTGGACCAAGTTCACCTACTTCTTAAAGCTTCCTCTCTATACCTACTTACTTATTTACTTTCTGAACCCTCTCTCCTTCAATTACTTCCCCTCTCTCTCTCTCTGGCTAAAAGTAAAGTAAAGTGTCTGTACTATGCCTGAAGGACATACACCTACTAACACACTGATACATACATGCATACATTACTCACACCAGTACACACAAATATGATAAAGAGCTGTTTAAATCTCTGCAGTCAACAAGAGAGAAAGAAAGCAAACTGTGGCCAAGTCTACTAAGAGTAAAGTAGGTGGATAAATAAACTTGGTGAAAGTGAAAAGCATAGAGGCAAGTTATACTTATCTTTTCTTTTACTTTACTTAACTTTACTTTTCCATCACCACCACCACCGTTTGACTTTCCCCTCTGTTCCTGTTTTGGTTTGGCTATTCGCCAGATTAACTAAGCTAAACTAAACAAAGGAAAGAGAAAGAAAGATTGGAGAGAAAGTAAGTAAAAGTAAAAGAAAGGAGAGAGAGAGAGAGAGAGAGAGGTAAAGAATGGAAAAAGTTTGCATGGGGGGCTTTTGAAGAATAAAAGACATCTATTTATCACGATGTGACAGTCCACTACTTCTATCGACACATGAAGTCTTATTAGAAGTTACAAAAATGTACCTAGATAGTCTCAATCCAACAGGGTGAAAGTGTAGCAGTCGAAAGAAAGCATCTGTCTGTTTTTAGAAGTTTTTTTTGGGGCCATAATCACTCCCTATCTATACTTTCAAGACGAATGGAAGCTAATCAGAGCTTCACCTTATCTATGGGCGCCTTACTTAAACTCGTCATGATGGATGAGGATAAAGACAAAGTATACTGAATGATTTGCTGAACTCCAGATAGGTTCGTTTTTTTAGAGAAGTGCAAAATGAAGATAAAAGACTGGAACAAGAAGATATGCGCACATTTTATTCCACAGGGGAGAAACATTTATCAAGAATTGCATTGCCTGGTTGGTGGGTATTGAAATCCGGGGAAAAGAAATATGAAAAACTGGGCATAGTCTTTCCTAGATAGGCATTTGAGACAGGTAAGTTAGCCATTGTGCCTTTCGTGTCAGGATGATATTTATCTTGTCCCAACGAGCGGAACGGTCACAAAACCTATCCGATTTAACCTTTGAAATGTCGTCCATATGGACATGTCATATTATCCCATGAATGAAAAAGAATAAGAAGAAAAGAATGAGGCATGACAAAAGGAGGATTGGTGACTCTTTATAAACCCACGCTTTAACTTTCTCCATTCATTCTACTCTTCGTTGACAAAGGTGACTTACCTTCAATCGAATGGAAAGGTACTTTATTACCTCTTAAGTTATATAATTTCGTTGCAGAAACTTTTTGCCATGTGAATAAGATGAATTGGTCTGTATAATAATAGATAAATAAACAAATTTTCTCTTTGAAGTCTATCTGGAAGAGAAAGTAACAGCCAGCGAACATTTAAATAAAGTGAAGAAAGTGGAGAAAATATCTTCTCTCCTCATCGTCCTTCTTCGTCCTTGGGAGTAAATTACGGAACAGAGATGAAGATGATTGAAAGCCGGCCTTGGAAAGTAGTCGAAAGATACTACTTTTCTAAGACCCTGTCTGAGGCAGAGATGATAAAAAATGAAGAAGAAAGGAAAAGAATGGATGGGACATGATGAAGAAGTGCCTTGCTGAAAGATTGATCACCCGTCCTCCTTTTACACTTATACCTTTTACGTAACCTACCTAAAAGGCTAAAGCCAGTAGTTCAAGGAAATATTCATACAAAGAGAAAATGAGCGTCTTCTAGACGTGATCTCTATCCGTCACAAAATACATAATAAAAAGACAAATGTTGATTCCCAAAGTAAAGTATAAATGGTCTGTCTATTACCAACCCATCTCATCTCGAAATAATATCCACTAAATGTAGCTTTGTGTGTGGCAAAAAGACATGGACTAATTTTAGTCTCGATCCCAAAACGCGAATGGAGTAAGCACAGCTTGACTTGACTCCTTTCTCCTTAGCAAAATTCAAGGAAAGAGACTGGCTGGATTTGTTGCCTGTCACTACTTTCCTTCTGGCCTTGGTGGGTGAAAGCAGTTATTATTTGTTTGAGGTTCACATGTAATAAAATCAATAATATACATGTTTGCTGGGCTAAACTATTTCATACATTCACGCAGGAAAATTGCATGCAGTCATGGCGTTTGATATGATATTTCGGCTATACACATGCTCCTGTCAGACATTCTACATTGGCTTTAAGTAAATAGACCTGTGGGACATAAAAAGGCACACATCCACATCAGGCTTTATTGTTTGTTTTTGGACACCTGTCCATCTTCATTCATTGTTATCAAAGTCAAACTTTTTTTGTATGAAACGGGTCTAATTACCAAAAGTCTTTTGGACTATAGAATTGTCATCCTCCCCAGCGGTTATTTGCGAGCCAATTCAAATCTTTTACACCATGTTATACGAGCCAACTTTCTCCATAGCAACAGCATATAACACCCTGACAAAACGTAGTATAGTACAAGTTTGATTCGATCTTTGGTAAAAGATTGCAATCTCTCTCTCTCTCCCCCCTTCCTTTCTATTCTACTGTGCCCTAAACTTTTCATCTGAAGGGGCTCTTCTATCTCCCGGTTTTATTGTCCCATAACACTTTCTCTCCCTCATATAGCGAGGAGGAGGAGGAGAGTGTCTGGTTTATGACAGCTTTAAAAACTTGCATGTTTAAGATATAACATACAAAATAGCTCAGACAACGATTCATCCACTTTACTTTCCGTTGTATAGGTGTTTTGTACTGCTCGTCTGAATGTAATGTTTTATCGTCGTACATCACATCTACATCAACGCATAAAGAAGTTAACAACCAAGGGTTGTTATCCTCATACGCATCCACTACTCATTGCATTATGTATGCAGTCAGGACATAAGAGAACCGAGAACGTCTATTTTTAAATTTGGGGATTACACACACTCACTGAAGAAAGAGGAAAATTATGCGGGAAACTTCCAGGCATTGTCATCCTCCTCATCCCCCTTGAAAAAATCACATATAAAGTGTCCTTATTTTCTAATTTCCCATGTCTAAATATATCCCAAAGAAGCTGAAGCTAACGACTACGACGAGGAAGGGTGAAAGTTGAGAGGAGAGAGAAAACAAGAAGGAAAGTTATAGAACCTCGTTTTCAATGCATTAAAAATTAAAACAAATCCCTGTCTTTCCTTCTCAGCGCCTTGGTATCAAAACTCAGGAGATGTTTTTTTAGTAATTTAATGCAAATTGACAGAAGGAAGTAGGGAACCTGTGTGTACGTAGGTACACAATCTTTTTTTATATGGAAAGGAGGAAGACAGCAAAGTAATTTGAAGATATTTAGATAATGCGAATACATCTCTTCAAGAAAATGAGCCCACTTTCCTCTCTTCCTCTTTTTCTTTGTGTGCATGTGCTTATTTGTAAAAATGGAACACAAGAAGAAGAAGGGAATCAAGAGGAAAGGAAAGGCCAGACCAAAATGCGGATGAATGGATGGAATTTGGCACAAACAAGAGCCCTAGCTGACACGAACGAGAAGAAGGAATGAAATGAAATGAAATAGAATGAGTTGAGTTCTAGTAAATTGGTAAAGTTGGCCAGCTCAATTTGAAAAGTTCGATTCAATTAGATATTGAATGTAGAGAAAGTTAAGTAGAGGCAAGGCCCAGGCTCAAACACACACACAGTCGGACATGACATGCCTCTTCTCTTCTACAACTGCCACTCCAAGAGTTCCTACAAGAGTTCTCGTCGTCGATTCGCTTGACGAGTGATTTAAAGTATTCCATTTCTGATTTCTCTCCTCTCTTTCCTTCCTTTGCCTCGTGTCGTATCAAGTGACAAGGAGGATTATGATAGAGAGGAAATGGAAGGGAGAAAGTAAGCGTCACGCATGCATCAGAGGTCGTCATTTGTAATTTGGAAACCCCGTCTTCAAAATCAAAGATTGAATAAAATCACGATTAAGTGAAGGGGATTGGATTATGGTTGGTATGGGTAAAACATTCTTGCTTCCTTCCTGAGGTGAAGAAGATGAAGCATTTTGAAATGTCACGCGATGTTAGACTAGGCGAGAGAAAGCACGCACGCGACGCTCTTGCTTAACTTAACTTAATATTTAAGAAGATGAGGATTTAGTGTCGTAAGTAAAAAAATATGCTCGTAAAAAGGAAGGAAAGGATGGAATATTATTGGGCTGAGTAAGCTGTTTCTTGTTACCAGAAAGACAAGTATTACTTTCTCATTTTATTTACCCTCACATCAGCATCGCCCTTCCTTCCAACTTAAATGAAAAATACAAACCAAACACTTTTACTTTCTTCACACCCTGTGCATCTATGACATGGGACACGCGAACAGCCCAGCCCACGCACACGTGCCAACAAATATTGACTCGCTTTCTATAGGTATTATCTTGTGACAAATCAGGACGCCTAATTTAATTTCCCCCTTCATAATTTGATATCCTCTCAAAACAGGCTGGTTCTTAGATAGACATTTTTTCCTGTCACGTTCCGAAATACTCGACTTGGTGAAAGTGGGAAGTGAAGAAAGCGATTAGTCTTCTGTAGTCAACGCAGTCAATCAGTTACGGCATTACCACACTTTTATTTGTAGAAACTTCACGTAGAGAAAACAATCTCTTCATTGCGTATATATCGACGGACGGATTAGGTCGAGTCAAGGTGAAGCCCTCGGGTTGAAGGTGATGTGATGTCATGCGATTATACTTTAGTATACCAAACAACACAACAGCAGAAAGAAGTATTATTTACTCGATTGATTGGCAAGGCACTACCGCCTTTCCTTCCTCTTGACTTTCTTTTTTCCGAGAAAAGCGTTTTTTCTTTTCTCCCGTTGATAGAAAAGCATGGATGGATTGGATTACGAATGTATGTATTCTAAAGAAAAATATATATGGCAGTACTTACGTTTTCTTTCGACTTTCTCCTGCTTGTCTTGTCTTGGGTTCAATGAAGGGGGCAAAATTTCAGGTGGCAACAACAACAAACGGTTGCCTTCTTCTTCTAAAACTGTCTAAGACCCCGTAGGGTCTCGTCTCTCTCACTTACCTCGTTAACTACAAACGCACTTCACTCACTGACTCGTTTGTCTGTCTGTCGATGCGTTTTCAATAGCTTAAATATATCTAAATCCCACAAAGAAGAAAGGAGATGTTAGACCATGCAAACGAGGGGGAATAATGCTTCTTTTTCAGTAGTTTTTTTCTCTTTCTCTTTCTTCAGTTCCCCTTCCTTTCCTTTCCTTTTGCTTTTATCTTTGAGATAAAAGAGAAAGAGTGAGAGGTTTTAGTGAAATGGAGAGAAGGAGGAATGAAATGAAATGTGTGAGCACAAGTGTAGAGTTGGCAACAAACTGCTCTTTTCTCCCAGTCTTCCCTCCGATTTTGCTCCCGAGAAAGTAAAGTGAAGAGAGGAGAGAGAACCCATCCATGTGCAGTACTATTATAAAGAAGAATATCATTCCTGCCTACTCTCTCTCTGTAGGTATACACATTCCGTCCCAGCCAGGGTCCTTTTACTTTACACGCTTTCTCTTTGAGTCAATCTATGGTTTCACTTTCCACATTGGAACTCTCTGAATGCTCAAACCTAAAGCATCCTTGCCTAGGAAAACGAAAACGGTTTCACAGCCTTTAGACAAACGAACTCTTAGATCCAGAAAGTGTATGTGAGGGTGGAATCGTATTCTGTGAAGGGAAGATAGGAGAAAGCGATACGGCATGCATTCAAGAAACGGTGTATGCCTTGGCTTCTTGGGAATCCAAAGGAAACCATAAGACCACGGAGCTAAGTAAGCAACGGACCGTGATAGCATTAATTAGTTTCGCAGTCAGTTTTTAGATTTTGTCCTGAGTCTGAGAGAGAAAGCAACGATCTGTTTTATAATGAGGAAGAGAGTCTCTCTGAGAGTATGGAAATGAGATTTTATACGTTTGGAGAAAAGATAAACATGAACATTATTTGTAGCATTAAGCATGACTTTATACTTTCGATTGCTTAAAATCTGAGAGAGAAAATTTCCAATTTTACTCATGAAGTGACGTTCAATTTAATCTTAATTAAGTTTGTAGAGTTTCTTGTTGTTTCTTTGATGATTCTACTGAGCAATTATTGCTCATTTTAGATGCGTTTTAATGACAAAATTGTAGTTGTTGGACTTGCCTTTAATTAAAAGTGATGAGAGCATTCACGGAGTTCTCGGCCATAAATCTCCCAATGTTCGGAGCCGTACTTCTGCTATAGACACCGAAGTATCCCAGAGAGACGCCGTAGGGACGCAGGGTTCCCACCACTCGACGTTGCGCCTTTGTCATCGGCATCCTCTTCAACAAGCCAATTAAAGTCTCACTGTCAATGTACACTTTTGTAGTCGGAACGACGACCATGACCAGAAACAAGAGCCCTACGGCCACAAACAACGGGGCGAGAGGATACACGTAGATGGGGAGGCTCGAATGTAAGACCACCGTAGTGTAGTTTGCTGTGATGATGGCGAAGGAGCCAAACGCAATTAGAAGGGGGACAATGGTAGAGTAAACGTTGGCATTTGCATAACGGACCCAAAGGCGTATTATTTTGTACTTGGACGTCACAGACGCCACGGTCTGGAAGTGGAATCCTTGAAGCTCTCGATTCAAAATGGAGGAAAAATGACTTATGGACACCAGGAACAGTTGAGCAACCGCGAAGGTAACGGCCACCCCTTTGAGCATCTCTTGAAACAGGGTGACTGTCAGATAGGCTCGAAGGAAGACACTCCAAGGTCCTCTTATTACAGTGGTTAAAAACATCCCTACAGGGTCCACCCCGGCGTAGAGGGCGATAAAGGATCCCAAGGGTATCAAACCAACAAGGGAAGCTGTGATGACGTACATCCCTAAGATGGCACATAGCTCCATAAGACCTTTCTTGCTGATTTTACCTGCACCAACTTGATTTTCAACTTCCTTTGCGCCATTGATTACAATCACAAGGACCTCGGGTCGAAAGGTTATGAGATAGTTGGCGAACACGAAGGCCATTGAGGCTTCCATCACCATTAAATTAGCGAAGATTCCTATAGCCCTGGACGCTGACGAGGATCGGAAAAGGTGGATGAGATTGAGGAGAGCCACAACAACGTGGAGGGGGATAATGAGGAAGGAAGACCTTCCCCAGACTTTAAGGCATTCTTTGAGGAATTTTATATTTGTAATCCTTAGGGACGAAGACCTCTGTCCCGGGTCCACCCTTATGGGTAGGTAGGAAATGGAACCAAAAGTCTTGAACAAGTTTGAAAATGCTTTCCAAAGGTCATAAGACGCCATTGTATCGATGGTGAATGCTACACACTGAATGCGATGTCTCAAGGATAAAATTATGGCAAATATATAAGCGACTAAATTATTCACGGAGTAAAAAAAGTCAGAGGCTGCATTCCCTGCCCTTTTGGTGTATTCATAAAATTTTAGAACTTAAAGTAACCTTGCATGCACGTTCAACTTAATATCAACAATTTGGTGAAGCTTCACAAGAAATGAAACATGCTTCTTATGCTTACAGTGTACACCAACAGAGATGATTGTTTTTCTCGGTTGTCATAATTGCATGCGTCAAACCACATACAATGACATTTTAGCTGTTTGTATAAAGCATAAAAACCGTAGGCCTGACATCATTTTTGCACAGAGAAAAAAGCTTTCACTTTCCATCTGGAGAAAGCTGACAACTCTGCAAATGTAGGTAGAGGAATTGACGAAGTTTAATATTTCATATTCCAACTTGGACAAAAAGGCCTCGTCGTCGCCACTACCACTTTGACTGTCTCAATTTGTGTTTCTTTTCTGCTTTCTCCAAAAAAACACGTACCTAAGGTAACCTACCTATACCTAAGGTAAAGCAGGCACGTTAAAGTCTCAGTCTGGTTTTGATCTATACGTTTTTTTTACCGCATGCTTGACTCTCTGTATTCCCAAACTCCCGTAAGTATTATCTCTCCATCTTTTTTCCCTCTTTCTGGATGGCTGACTTTCACTTTTGCCCTTCCTTCCCAGTCGCAACAGAACAGCAACCTACCTACGTTTAGTTTAGGAAAGAAAACAAGATGACTTGTATACTTTCTACTTTTGCTTATATAAACCATAAAGCAGCCCAACGGAGCGTACCGCAGTCATAGTCTGTCCAACCGGCAATCGTGAAAAAAAAGAGAAAGTCAGGGTAACTGAAGCATGCATGTTAAAGCAACATAAAACTGAGGTAAAATAAAAATGACTATGCTTTTAGATACACGCGGGGAAAGTGATAAGATGATCTGATGGAAATCGACTCTTAAAGGATATGACATTATCATCATTTTAGATCCTTTGGAAAAAGGGGAAAAAGGATAAATGAGAACTCAGATAATTAAAGTTGAAGAGAAAGGGTAAATTTTTTTCTTTTTGGCAAACAGAAAATATTATTCTTCATTTCGTTTTTCGTAGTGAAAGTTGGGTCTGCGGAGAAATGAATGAGTATCCAAGAGTGATCATGGATGGATGGATAGCTAGGGCAGACTTTCTCCATAGGATATTGAATAAATGAAACTGCGAGTTCACGGCCCCTCTGTTTCCACTTCCAACTTCCACCACTCATCATCTTCCTCCTCTTCTTCCGTTCTCTGTTCCCATGGATGGAATATGGAATAATAGGAATAATAATAATAAAATAATGCCACGTCCTCATGGAAATGAAATCTCTCTTTCTCCATGTCTGGGTGACATTTATGAAAACTTATGACTATCCTATCTTCCTTTCCCCCTTCATCTAAAAGTATATTTAATTTCAAACGTAGAGGAATCAACGAATGAATGACTAAAAGGATGCTCTCTCCAACAAATGCTAAGGTTGGTGAAAGCTAAGCGTCGTCAGTTCAGTTAGTTATTAAGGGAAAGTTTTATTTGGTGAAAGTGAAAGAAAGAAAGGCTTGGTTATGTGGTTGAAGAAATTGAGAGAGGATTGGGGTTTGAGAGTTTTTGGTTGCACAAATTCAACATTTCATATCAGCACTAAAGGAGGAAGGATCTAACCTTTACCAAGAAAGCTGACTTTCCTTTTGAAGGAATGGAGATAGATTGGATTGGATCTGATGGAGAGAAAGAAAGAGGAAGATGAAGATAGTCTTGGGTTATTATTTAATCAATTTGGTTGTGTGTTTCATGGGGATTCGTATATCCATCCTAATTTCCTTCCTCTTCTCTTTTCTTCCTTTACCACACCATCCGCAATTTGTTTACTTTTCTTTACTTTCTCTTCTCAATTCTTACCGTGTCATCGACATCATTCATCTTTCTTCTTTAGTTTCTTTTACCTTTCATCTATTTCGATTTCATCGAAGTTTTCCTTGGAAAAAAGATGAATTTCAATTTCAATTTCTAGATGCTAAAGAAGATGCTTTCACCAATATTTTGATAAAAACGTATTTATTTGTACCAAAAACCGTGTGTGTCTCTCACTTTAAATTTTAATGTGGTTTTTTTAAACAAGTCACCAGTAGTCTCCCTTCCTTATACACCTATAAAATAACTAATTTTTAATGACTTTACTTTTAGACGCTTAGTTGACGAGAGTATTAGAAGCCATTCGTTTTTGTGATTCGCATATTTCAATTCCGTGCGTGGGTTTTAAAGATTGTACAAAATCAAGTAACAAAAAAGACACAATGTAAAAAGAAGATTAAAGTAAGAAATTGTAACACAAATTACAGCACCCATTATTAATTTCCTCAGCTTTTTAAGAGCTCAGAGGTGTATATAAAAATATTCAAAAATTAAAAAACATTCGTACTCAGAATAACTTAAAAATTAAAGACTAAAATCGAACATTCTCATCGTCGAAGAATCTTCCGCTTCTTACTTTGCCAAGACAAATAGATTTTTTGTAGACTTTTTTGGTCGCTTCAAACGATAAGACGTTTTAAGCTAACTCTTATCTTAGAATTTCATACTTTCTCCCTGTTCCTGATTACAATCAATCGCTCAAAAGCTGAATCCTGTAAGAAACTGTAAATTAATGTCTTCACTAAAACCCAGCTTCCATCATTTTTCCTTCTTCTTGACCACCACCACTCGATTGTTTTTTTAATTAATTAATTGTTTTACCTGTTCTTCAATTTGACTTTACTTTAGTTACTTAAAGACTAGGGCTACTTTACTGTTAAGTGATGAGGTTTATCCCACCCCCAGAAGGCTTGAAATCAATGTCTTGCTCAGCACAAAAGTCTGGGGTGAGGGGTAAGCAGTTGAGGATCCGGCAAAATACACAGTCACCAATCCCCAGGTAGAAAATTATGAGGAGCGTCACCAGGATGACAAAGTAGCCAGACAGACATATCACAACTTCTAACCATTTCCTGTAGCAAAGCCAAAGATAAGTTTAAATGCTTTAAAAAAGATGACAGAAATGGGGTACCTGTAGGTGGAATACTTCCCAAAAGCGATGTAGGGCATTAACGCGTGTGAGAGGAGGAATCCAGCAAGGAAACCGAATATGTGCGCAAAATTGTCTACCCAGGGTAAAAAACCGATTATGAAAAGGACTCCTATGACTAGAGACATCTTCCCCAACGCTTGCCAAGGCCTCCGCAACATCCCCCACATCTACACCAAAAAAAGGTCTCAAACTTAGCAAGAATTTCTTGAGATAAAGGCATTGAAAATTTACGTGAAGTAATTCGACAAGTAGGCAGGCCAGCAAGCCGTACTGACCACCTCCTGGTCCAACCTGTATAAAAATCGTAGCGTTTTAGCCTTTGTATGTCTTCAAAATCAGTATTCCTTTCAAGTACCTCGGCACGATGAGGTTCCAAGAGGGCGGAAGCAAGGTTTCCTGCAATCCCTGAGCCTAGATAAAGGACTGCCGTCCTCAGGGGCCCAGCCAGCTTCTCCAAATCCCGGAGAATGAACATGTGGAATACTAGGGTTATCATGATGTGGCCTAGCCCAGCGTGGAGGAAGAGGGCTGAGATCAATCGGTACAATTGGTCGGGGTGGTCTTCCGCGAGGAAGGGAAACATTCCGCAAACGTCCTGTGAGAAAAGATGGAAAAATTTAGACATGATTCCAACCCAAGTGTGTTTAGTGTAGTTTACCTGCAAACAGGAGACTTGGGAACAAAGAGACGCTTCTTCGTGAAAGTACCCATTTACGAAGCGACAGTACCTACACAAAAAGATGCTTAGAATCAAGAATGTCCATCTCAAGAAAGAGCCCTTACTCTCTGGTCGTGATGAGACATTTAGCGTGGATCCCAATGCAACATGGGTGTCCGATAACTTCGCAAACCTGCGTGAATGGAAGAGGAAAATTGGTATAGCAACCACCTATGAATGACAGTTAACTTGTACCATGTGCTCAGCAGTCTTATCTTTAGTGGCAATCCCACTAAGTCCTCGAGTCTTCCGGCAAATGGGCCATTTTGTAATGTCGTCAGGCCATTCGTACGGAGCGATTGAGGCAGGGGCTTCACAGTACCTATAACAAAACGAGTTTGTTAAAAAAAAATTAAAAATGACGTTGGAGTTCCAGTCTTACTTGGGATCTAAGCCACATACGGAACCAGAAATTCGACCACCAGGACCATCATCTCTCGTCCACTTTTTCCACGTTGATATCAAATTCTGTACAAAATTCATCATTTTTACAACCTTACATTCTTTCCCAAATAATTCACACAAAGCCACACAATAAAACACACTTGGTTAATCTCAAAAAAGTAAATTAGTGCAAAAAGACCAATGATAACACAGACGGAGAAGAGAAGGACTTACAGAGCTACTGACTCCCTTGATCTGCATGAAGCAGCATGAAATGTTGACACATATTATAGAACAATACGGTACTTAAGTTAGTTAGTAGTGGCGAATGGGGACTTACGGAGCATTCATTCCTAGAGGATTGCACACATCCGGAATTGTCATTTCTAATACAACAAGCAGTCTGTCTCTCCCTGTCCCTCGTCTCTACCATGCGTCTGTACACGGCGTCATCCCTCCGCATACACGGCGCGTACTTGGCTCCCAGATGAATCAAGTCCCCCTGAATTGAATAAGTGTTTAGGTCTCTAAATAAGTGTCTTTTTGTAGACTTACCGCGGAAGGTCCCACCCAAAAGTTGGCCGGTTGTATGACCTCCATCTGCTGCAGACTGAGTGAGGTCACCAACACAAGGGAGGACTTTCGATGAAGGTCCAGCCCCACAGGGGCCAGACCGTAGAGTATCATTGTCAGGACGAGGATGAGGACCTGGACGAGGGAGATCCAATATGTAAAGTACGGGCGGAAGTCTTGGTACTCGTCTATTAAAGCTAGTTTAGAGGGGGAACTTGTGGGTTGTCGGATCCCTTGGCGGAAGGCCTGTCGCTCCGAATTGTCCAAAACCTTGTTCAGGAGGGAGGCTGGGATTCGTTGGGAATTTAGATTCCCCCCAGAAGATCCTCCTCCTCCTCCTCCAGCTACGGAGGAGGGGTACGTATTGCGGGCTATCCTCCAGTGCAGGCCTCGCCTAAGAACAATCACAAAATTAAGTGCCCGAAGAGCTAAGTTTAGTTAGTCTTATTTTTACCCTGGAGGCTGGAGGTGATGCATAGAGTTCCTAATATTTTCCTCGAGATCATCGAAAAAGAGTTCCTGTGGGGAGATTGTGACGCTGGGAGGGAGTTCTGCGAGGGTCACAGGACTAATGGAGCGACTTCGCGTTCTATCACGAGACATTTGACTAGTCAGCGGGACTCGCCCGGGGGTTGTAGATCCCACACATCCGGGATTAGTGTCGGAGCCACATCCTGCTCCAGCAGCCACTCGTTGGCCAGTCCTCCCAAATCGGAGGGACCAAAAGAGCCACCGGAGAAGGTTCCAGTAGATGACGAAAACGTGGTCCTTCTTCCTCGTCCTCCGGGATCCCCGCCCGAGGTTTCCTCTAAGTGTGCTCACCCCTGCCCTCGAGTCAATGGCAGGAACCCTTCCTATGGCGTCGACGTGGTCGTGATGATGGAGCATGTGTCCATGCATGTCTCCTCCTCCAAGGACGTGGGGCTGTTGGGCATGGGGCACTGGAGGTTGGTACGGAGAGGGTGGGGGCATGGAGTCTACATTCCTCTCAGAGTATCGGCGACAAGCAAACCTCTTCCTCCGGGACAACCATTCGTCCTTCAGGTCTGCCGTCTCTTCGAGACCAAAAAACGTCTTGGTCTCCCCACGAACCCACTTGCGGACGAGGGACCATTTGGTTTCCTTCAGAGGGTGGTTGCTATGATGGTGATGACTTCCCTGAGCTACGGAGTGTGCATTGGGATGAGGACCCCCGCATTGTTGTGCAGCATTTGCGGATGAGGAGGAATGGAACCCGCTGGAATGTCCACTCCCACTCCCTCCTCCCATTTGTCCTCCATAGTGGTGATGATGGTGTCCTTGGTTGACTTGGTAACTTGAGGGAGGAGGTCCGGATGAGGAGCCCATCTTGCTACTACCCGCTCGACTGCTACCAGGGCCTCCAGACGAAGGTCCGACCCCACCTCCACCTCCTCCGTCACTGTGGAAACTTCGACGTGGAGATGGCAATAAGTTTGTCGAACTGCGCCTGAGGAAGACAAATTAAAAACGTTAAATTTGGGTTTCTCTAAGCTAAATAGGTTACCAATTTCATATAATTGGGGCTAGGTGCGACTTTGCAGAAATGATATAACTGAAATTTAGGTATTTTTTAAGGGATTATTTTAAAAGAAGGCCAAAGGCTCCTTGGAGCACTTCTCCAACTTTTGCCAGATGATTTCTATAAACACCAGCAGCAGGGATTTTAGGGTAGGGGACTTTGTTAGCAAGATTCCTTTGTGCCTTTTACTCATTTTGCCTTAAGGCAGTATAAAAACCATGCAAACTTTCCTTTCATTGCCTACATTCTATAAACTTTTTAACTCACCACGGATTCCCACTACTACTGCTTCCATAATCCCCACCCCCGTGCCTCACAATACACGTTGGAAGAAGATCCGGCACACCCCCGGAAAGTGTGGGTGCGGGTGGAGATGAATTCCCTGGAGGACTCGTAGCTCCAACAGAGACCCTTCTACCTCCTCCTCCTCCACTTCCAGCACCACCTGCACAACTCCCATCTCCATTCAACCCTCCAGACCCTCCTCCTCCGAAGAGGGACCACTGGTCCGAGAACTGGGAGGACGTCGTCATCACAGCCTTATCTGACATTTCCACAACGGGCTTCGAAGAAGTCGGTGCTGACGCAGTGGAAGAAGAAGTCGAGGGACCGAGGAGAGGTCCATTTTCCAACTTAAACTTTTTATTCGGCGTGGAAGAAGAAGCCCCCAGGGGGTCCCCACTACTCCCCAACTCGATGCTTGTTTTGACTAGATTTGTTGACCCTTCTGAAGATGCTGCAGCTGCTGCCGATGCAGCAGCCGCCGCAGCCGCCCTTTGAGCAGATTGGAGGTCCGGCGTGAATTTTATCACAAAGCGTGGTTGCAAGCCCCCAGACGAGAGTGTGGACGACGTGGGAGGGGGCGTAGGGTCGTGAGTTGTGGAGGAAACTACCGTTGCCACGACAGTCGCTGTGGAAGGTGGGGGAGGAGGCCCCATGGAGTTGTCAAGGCGGATGAGGGAGATGCTCCGGTCGATAAAGTGGTGATGATGGTGATGCTGTTGTTGCTGTGGGGATGAGGGTCTTTGGATGAGAGATGCGGAAGTGACGTTAGAGCCGGGAGCCGGACCAAGGGCTAAGGCGGAAGAAGAGTAAATCCTTGGCTCAGCATCCAGGCGGAGCATGGAGGAGGAAGATGGGTGGTGATGCTGGTGGTACATCCCTGCAGGGATCAGGCCGCCCAAGGGACCCATCCCATACCCTCCACCTCCACCACCCCTCCTCTCCTGCGAGGAAGGAGGGTGGTGATGATGGTGACCCTGCTGCTGTTGTACTTGCTGTTGGTGATGTGGATGGTGATACATCGCGGGTGGAGGGATGGGAGCATCGTAGATCTTTGACTCTACCCCGGAAGAAGCAGAGGGTGGAGGCTCGATGGATGTGAATCTACTGGAAGAAGAATGGCGTGGGTGTCGCGTCAGGGTTTGAGTGTAGTAGATCTCACTCCTAGGATCCGCATAGGGGGAGGAGGACACAGCACCAGAGTCACCTCCATAGTACGGAGAAGAACTGTAGGAAGACGCTGACGAGGGGGCGTGGTTGTTACTGCTTCGTCGAGAGTAGCAGGATCGATTGAGTGTCGCACATGCGGGAACGTCCCTAAAAACATACAAGACACTTTTAGCTCCTAAGCTAACTTAGTTAGGTTGATGTCCTTACCTGTACTGGAGAGGCGGATGTGGAATAGTGTTGAAGTGTGAGGGGGAGGAGGAATGGAGTGGAATTGGTGGGGGTGGCGAGTGGTAGAACTGATGACAGCAGGGTGGAGGCTGGAGTGAAGCGTATGTGTCAGACATACCACCACCACCACCACTTCGGCCAGAAGACGATGAACCCCCACCACCACCAATAGTACCATAGCCAGAGGAAGATGAGCTTTGTCTTGAGGGATTGTAGCCCCTTTGTGATTGTGGAATGTTGTAAGGCGAAGGCTCTGAATTGGATCCACCATTTCCACCACCACTGCCCTGATGATGTCCACCTCCTCGACCTGGGGAGTAATCTCTTGAGGAGGAGGATGGAGCGTAGGACCGGACATAGCGACTGCTGCTCCCACCACCATTGCCTCCTCCCCCACTGCTTCCACGAGTTGTGTAATACGTGCCATATTCCTCTTCGTCAGAGGGTTTCATATTGGTCAGTCAGACACAAAATATACAACAACCCCACCCCTCAGAAGCAACCACTTTCTTTCTCTTTTCTTGTCACTTTTTAGCCGTCCACATTTTGAGTCGCAAGAGAATGTCGAAAAAGAAGTCGTCGTCAAAAGTAGACCTGCACCTTCATTTTCTTAGGGTGGAGAAAGTAAGTGAAAGTGATGGATTTATAAAGACGACGACTTTCTCCTCACCCACTCCATTTCTTGACCAAATCCAGTCATTTTGAATGAATGAATGAATGTGTCGATTGTAGAACTTTCACTTTCACACACAAAGTCTTATACACGAATACCATACCTACTTTTACTTTACAGGCATTGCGGTATGTCGGGTTTAAAAATCTAGGCTAATTATTGCAGTATGTCACTAAAAGACTGTGTGTGCAACCTCCCTCCTCTTTCACTACGGTTTTCTTCTCATTGCCCTAAATTTAAATTTTCACTACACAATCTTGCTTTCACTCTTACTTTGAATGACTAGAACTGTGTGAAGGGGTCAAGAGAAGAGAAGAATATTATTAGAATTATTTATAAAAAAGTTGCACAAAAGAAGTTCCAAGAAATCCGCACTTTTCTTCTTCCTTACTCTACTTTACTTTCTCCAACTGATCCTTCTACACCATACTTCCGTTTATATATTATTATAATAATAACAGTTTGCTTTATGGGAGGGTGGTTATGATTGTTCTC
>JAQIWU010001129.1:0-18515 GCA_034696445.1 Isotomiella minor
ATATTTTGTGAAGCCATTATTTTCCTTCAAAATTCCACACTTTTTTGGAAAAATCTTTTTACCTTTATTTTTTACCGCTTCCAACTTCAAAGAGAACCGGACTGACAAAAGAGAATCCAATAATCCTTTCACTTTCCGTCGTATGGCTCTTTGCCACACACGAGGAAACCTGCCAAAATAACACATGCATAAAGTGGTACTCGAGGAGAATTATATATTCCTTCCTTTTAAACGCAGTTTTTTGAGGTTATATTTGTGTGCAGCTCACAACCTTTGATTTTTCTGTCCAGGGATTTTTTAAATATAATTTGTCATTGTCCAAACCTCAAACCTTGCAAGAGTCTCAACTTTCTCAAAAGTTTAATTGCTCCATTAATTTTAATTAACTCCTTGCCTTACAATAGCAAAATATGTGATACTTTTGCTCTCATCGACAATATAATGAAGCTGGCACTTCTTTAACAACGCTCACAAGAAAATGAGACAAACTTTATTATTATAGCACTTTAAAACAGTATCACTTTTTTGCATTTTGATTCTAGTCAGAGAGGATGGTTGTAATTTCGACCTACAGTTATAGACACAATAAGAGGAGTTTCTGCCTGTTCCTTTGTTTTGTATTTAGTTGTGTTCTACTCCTTTACTACCTGCACTTTGTTGGGGGAGGAGGAGGAGGAGGGGATGGGGTGGGGTACTACTACTTTTTCTCAAGTACCACCAAGAAGCCCACGTACCAGTGGAAGCCGGAGTTCACAGATCTGAATGGACACACTGTCAAGTTTGACGATACAAGATTGCTCAAGAAGTTGGCAGAAAGACATGTAAGCATTCGATATTCTACATTATGAAGCTAACTTTTCTTCTTCAAACAGATGCACAAATGGACGACGAGCAATTACAACTTGACAAATAGCTCAATAGACTACGACCCTTCGATGGGACAGTCTCAAATCGTGCGGCAGCTTTTTGAGGAAGACGGCAGTAAGAATAAGTTTTTCGTAGAATGCGGAGCTTTAGATGGGGAACTGAGGTCCAACACGCTGTACCTGGAAAGAGTTCTTGGGTGGCAGGGTCTCCTCATTGAGGTTAGTGTATAAATGTGTGATGAGTTTGGTTGAATCAAATTAAGTTTCATTTTTATAGGCGGATCCAGAGAACTTTAGAGAATTGGAATGGAAAAGGAGGAAAAGTTGGGCGAGTGACGCGTGTTTGAGCACCACAAACTATCCGACAATGGTAAAGACAAGGCATCTCTTTTGGCCCGTTTATGATTATATACTTCTTGTAGGTCTCATTTGAACAAAAAGTGAATCAAGGAAGAATCTCAGCCTTTACCGGTACGTTTGTTTAGTATCAATCCAAATTGACACAATTTTCATAATATCTTTCACACACAGCGGGCTACGTCGAGAAGGGATTTGTCGATGTAAGTTTAGTAAAACTCCACTCAAGGCAAGAAAATTTAAAAAAAAACAAATCCCACAGGTTCAATGCTACCCTTTCGCCACGTACATGACGTACCTTAATCGAAGCCACGTGGACTACTTCAGTCTCGACGTGGAAGGTTTGGAACTGACAATCTTAAAGACAATCGACTTTACGAAATATGACATTAAAGTTCTTTCTGTTGAGTATGTAAGTGACCTCACAATATTAACCCTTTCTTTTCCAAGCCAACTTCTTCAAAGTTGACTTGGACGAGAAAGGCCTTTCTTTTCCAAGCCAACTTCTTCGAAGTTGACTTGGAAGATAAAGGATTAAAGCCCTCCTACACCTATTCTAAACATCATATCTCTCACAGATCCACGACAAGGAAGGGAAAGAAGCCATACGAGACTTTATGGAGTCCAAAGGGTACTACGTTCACAGTGAAGTCACACACTCCAACTGGTTGGCAAATGACTTTATTTTTGTAAAAACTGAATCTCGAGAGTCACTTGAACGCAATAATAAAATCGTTGTTTAAGAAGAACGAAACAAAGAAAGGCTGTTCATTTTCAACACTTGATTTCCGTACGAAGTGTACTCGGGCAGTAGGTACCTCGCAAATAGTTCGCACTTGGAGGGAAACTTGCGGTGGAAAAAGTCCTCCAGGACCTGAGTCAAAGGGGGTTTGTGGGAATTTATGGCAGAGGGTGTTGAGACTATCAGGCGTGTTTGCTTTAGTTGTGATGATGGGGGTTCTGATGATGAGGCGAGGATGAGTGATTCGTAGGGCTTCAAAAAAAGAGCATACAAATTATATTAGCACTTCAGAGGCTTGAATCAAAGTACCTGTTTCCCATTCGGTTTGGTAAATGGACAGGTTAGTTGCCCTTTCCTCGTTACCTTCAGCCAATAAAACGTGGTCAGATAAGTTAACCCCCACTTGCTCAAAATCTTGTTTATCAACTCCTCAGTCTTTCCATTGGTTGCCCATACAGCCACCACTCCATTCTTACTAAGCATCTTGTCCACTTGTAATTTCTCAATTGCTTCCGTCGAGTGGGTGTCGTACCTGCATAGAATTTCTTTTATAAAAGAACACAAATGTGCAGTGGTTACCTCACCCCATGACACTCCCCCTCCTCCTCTTGATGAATTTATTCTTCCAGGGTGGATCCACCACAATCAGGTCGTACTTTTCCCCCACCTCCACCTCCCCAAAGAGATCACAGTTGAAAAACCTACATTTCCAAGGGAACAAAACTCTCTTCCCATGAAAATCTGCAATCACAGGAGACTCTGTAGGATTTGCCCCATGGAACTTTTCAAACGCCGGTGGTTCCTCCTCACAAAAGAAGCGTTTCGCAGCTGCAATGGCTTTTGCATTGTCTTTGTCTTCTGAATTACTTTCCAACAAAGTGTCATAGAATGGCTTCACTTCCTCCTCGTAAATGGTTTTTAATTTTTGCGTAGTGCAGTCGAGGGTCTCTGCCCGTTCGGAGGTGATGAACGGTTTGTTGATTTGAAACAGGTCGGGGTCTAATTTGTAGGTTTGTAGAGTGTCTGATGATGATGAGTATCTTATCTCATCCTCGTGGGAAATGAAATAACAGGAGGGGGACTTGTGGAGGATCATTATTGAAAAAATGTTTTATTTTGACAGCAGAGTTTTGTACTACGAACAGCAGATTTGCCCAAAAGTGGGGAAGAATGAGATTTTTTCACTTCTTCCCTTCATCCATACCCACTCGGTCGACTCGTCTGAAACAATGTGGACAGACTGAGACTTCCTTATGACATTTGGAGCACAATGAAGAGTCTTCGCTTCCAACAATCAAAGGGATCCAAGAGAGCCACCAAAGGCCGAAGGTGAAGAGGGTAGAGAAGCAGCACCAGGCCTTTGAGAGAAACATCAAAATTCTTAATCCAATCAAAAGTCTTAAGTAGTGTATTTACCATGCAGGAAGGAATGAGCTTGGTTTCCGGCTCCTCAATCAATTTGCCACAGATTTTGCAGATTTCTATGTTCCAATGCACAAAGAGAACTAATGACCATCTTTTCATATAATAAACCCCCACTTACCAGGCACCCTAGTCACTTCATTCTCACTCTTCTTCTTATTCTTATTCTTCTTCTCAGATTTGTCAGCATCAGAATTTCTTTTAGGATGAGTCGTCGTGTCAGCTTCTTCTTTCTTCTTGTCTTCATCCTCTTCCGCCAATGACGAAGAGAAGGAATTCCGAGAATAAATGAGGCGTCCCATGCTTGTGGAGGAAGTCTCATCCAAGGATCCACGACGTTCTATTTCCGAGGCGGAAGATTGCAGGGTCGGGTGCAGGGATTCATTTGAATTTAGACGAGTGATTGACGTTTTGGATGTCATTTTTTTGTTTTTTTTGTGGTATTAAAATAGATTGTGAAGGTATTTTGGAGAGGATTGAGTGGGGGGAAGGTTTTGAGGGGTTGAGCCTTTGGTAGGTCATAAAGTCCGAGAGGCAAGGCTATGGATACTACAAAACACGCAAGGTTTTATGACAAAAGATGAGATTATGCATGCATGCCCTTTCTTCAACGTTTCCTCGATAGGGTCAAGCGTGACATTAAAATCAAACTCTAAAAAATTGCATGTAAATCATTCATTCCAACAGTAAAACACCCACCCACAAACTTACAACAATCATGCGACACGACACTCGTATGTGTAAAAAAGTGAGAGTCTCTGTGGAGTGACCCACTTTATTCCAACAACAAAAAAGCTTTACATGTAAAAAAAACCGGAAATGTATCTAAACCTCACGTAACAGTCTCGTTATGATTATTCAATAGTACGTCCGCCACCCCCTCCACAGTCAACCTCCCTAATGATGAATGGTCCGACGAGGTTGAATTATTGTTGGTTAATAGGACGGTCGTTTGTGGTGGTGGTGAGTCGGAGTGGATGTACTGCACCTGTTGATGGATTATATTAAAGAATATTAAAGTTTTATAGGGCAACTCACCGATGGCTGCCTATGATCATAATTGCTGTAATTTGGGGTTCGTTTATTCTTGCACATTCGCCAAATGTCCCTTGAAGGACCCGTCCCAACGTAGCACCAGGCGAAGGAGAGACCGCGAGAGTACCCGCATTCACCTTAAGTTTTCAAAAAGTGTTACAAATGTCATCAACTTAATTAATTCTGACTTTTACCATCATCGGGACGACAGCAGAAATTCCACGCTCCCTCTCGATCTACACATTTTAAACACCACTTTTTGTAAAATTCAACAAAGTAAATCAAAACCTTACCTATTTGACAGTAGTAAAACCTATCAGAACAAAAAAAGTCAATCAATCAATCACAATGAGCCATGTTAATTAATGTAATTCCCAATGTAAATCTCAACTCACCCCGCATCCCTATTCCTCATACAAGAGTGCATGCACCTTTCTCCATCAACCGTGTAGTGATTACTATTCCCTTCATATCTCTCTCTGTTGTAGTACCGATCTCCCCCTCCCATGGGGTAATACTGATTGTTGCTGTCGTACCTTTCCCTATTGTACCGTCCATCCCCTCCACTCCCACCACCACCACCACCACCGTAGTTGTAGTTCCCTTCATATCTGTTGTACCCACCTCCACCTCCACCTCCATAATAGCTATTGCTGGGTTGAGGATATCTGTTGTCGTAGTATTCACGATCACGACCTACGCACTCTTGGATGGAATAGACGACAGAGTCCCTCAAAGGGATTAGATCCGTCGTAGGGCGAAGGGTGCTTGGTGGGGTGTCGGAGAGTTGGCAGGTCCCCATGTTGTTGTTCCCCGTGGAGGATGTTGGGGTGGGGTATCTGCAGAAGGTGAGAGTTACGTAGTGAGAAGTGGGTAACCTTTCTCTACCAAGCTAACTTCTTCTCGAAGGTTTGGTAGAGAAAGGTTAACCAATGGGGCACCGTGAGACATGTACCTGTACGAAAAGATACTGCACCGAAATCTCAAAACCTCCATCGACCTTTGACACTCGACTCGACATTCCTCCAGGGACTTTGTTGGAAAAGTGGCTCTGGCCAAGTCCGGTTGGAGGTAGGAGTTGGAGTGGAGCAGGCACATTCCTACACAGAGAAAGTTTTCTTTAGCATTGAACATTGATTGCAGGAACTGCATTACATATAGTGATGGTGCAAGTGCTGAGTGTATGCATCTTCTGTAAGACGTGCAATTTTCAAGAACCTTTCTCCCCAAGCCAACTTCCCCTCCAACATCCACACTTTGTGTGGATGTTAGAGGGGAAGACTTCTGCGAAGTTGACTTAGACGAGAAAGGCCTTTCTCCCCAAGCCAACTTCTTCGAAGTTGACTTGGACGAGAAAGGACAACCTACAAAAGCATTGTGCAAATATTTATACCACCACTGCTGCTTTCCCCACCACCACCCACACCGGAAGACGCCGCCGCCGATGATGATGATGAGGACGTTATCGATGAAGGAACAAGTGGGAACTTATTGGAACTCTTATCATCTTCATACACAATGGGTCGATAGGAATCATGATGTCTGTCTTTCTCATTCTGCCCCAACACCATCCAATTATTACTATTATCATTATTATTATAGCGTCTATCATAATAATAGTCCCGATTCTGTTCGGGTTTAAGGTGGCCGTGATGATGGTGATGGTGACGATCACCCTCCTCCTCTGGTCTGATGGAGAGGGGGGGATGATGATAATAGTTGTGCTTTTCACCAGGAAGCAAGTTGGAGTTAGATGAGCTGACGCTGCTGCTGCTACCTCCTCGGTTGTTGTGGTCATAAATCTCCCTGTCTTGTGGTCTGTCGTAGTAATTATTGTAGGGTGGAGGTTGATGAGTCACTGGCCTGTACCTTCCTCCTTGATTATAGTCGTTGTTGTAGTTGTTCTGTTGGCGATTCTGCTGATGTTGCAAGACGCAGACTTGCTGATTATCCAACCGGCCCATCTTTTGAAACAAATTAAGCATTTTTACAGGAAACCGTTTAAATTTTTAATGAGATCTCATAAAATCCTACCTCAAAAAGATCAAAATCCTGATCATTCTCAACAGCGTATCCTTGCAAGCGTCCGAGTTCATTCTCATACAGGTGACAATTCTCTCTGTTATTATGATGAGTGACCCTGCCCCTGTCCGTGTGCCTGTAAAAAGAAACAGGAAGTTTGTAATTTAACAAAATGAAGAAGTTTTACCCTTCTTCTACCAAGAAATCGTGGAACCGTGAAGAAGCTGATGTAATTACACATCCTCTCTCAAGCTTACCATAACATCCACACTTGTGGATGTTGGTGAGCAAGCTTGCCATAACATCCAAGTATGTGGATGTTGGTGAACAAATGGTCACGCTTCACGACCTTTCATTTCATTATTCTCAAAGAATTACCTAAAAGCAAACGCCCTGCAACGGAACAAAGCCGTCGTCGCACAAAGATGCTCACACTGAGATGGGCTTGAGACCATTTGGGATCCGCGTGCCAGGTTTGGAGTGATGAGGCCCCCACGTCGCACAACGGCAGAGCAAACTTTTTATGGAGAAAAATGATGCTGTTTTTTTATACTTTTGTAAAATCTGTAAAATCTTACCACTCCAATGTGACGAAGAAGAAGACGAACCACCCATCATCCCACCACCACTACCACCCCCAAAACCACCACCACCATTGCAATAAGACTCCCTTTGAAAAAAGTCATAGTCAAAGTCATCCAAGAAGGCAGTTCTATCCTGGTGACTGTTCCTCTCCATGTAGTAAGGACTCAATTCACAATTGGACACAGAGTAGGAATATCCGCTCGGCATGTAGCGATATGAGACAGAGCGACATTGAAATGAGGTTTCACGTATGCAACCGTCTTGGCATTCTTGGAGGGTCTAAACAATGACAAAAAAAAATTATAATTGTCAAGGAAATTATTTAAGTGAATTATGCATCATGCCTGCACGCTGATGGCCCTCAAACTCTGCTGCTTCTGCAACCTTTTCCCACTCATCAATCTGTAGAAACAGTCCTGCTGCTTGTTGTCAATCAAGTAACTGCGACAGTGCTCCCTGTGCACCAAATAAACGGCGTAGTTGTGGTTCTTCTCCACCGTCGGTTTTGAAGATGAAGAAGGGGACGTGGTGTTCACATTTCGGGAGGTGCGGTGGTAGCTGCTCAGGGCTAACTCGCACGTTGAGTTGTTTCTGTAATGAGATCTTGGTTAAAGAACTTAAAGTTGTTGACTTAAAGGGTCAAAAAGACATACCCATAAGCAAAGGCAGCACACTGCCCAACCGCCCCCACACACTCGGACTCACAGTCCTTGAGGGACACATTTGAAATGGTTTTATGTGCCTGTGTGGCCGCGATACGGTAGCCAGACAGCCAGTGGGTGGAGCAGGATGGTAATGCTGGTATTTGTGATGATGATAAGGGGGTTTCTGAATGAAGATAATTATATTAAAAATGGCAGGTTAATTACAACTCTGTCTATACCTGCCCCCACGAAGGTGAACAACAGCAAAAGTAGTCGAAGCTGCATCTTGCTTCGTGGACAAAGTGAGACTGACTGAATGGGCTTTTAGCTTTAGCTTTAGAGAGATTTTTTCTGTATGAACAACGGTGAGTTAATGAGAAAAATCATGGACCATGTAAAATATAGTATATAACCTTTTTATTACAATTACAATGCATTTGCGTGTGTCTGTATTTATTTTATATATTTAAAAAAAACGCATGTGTGAGTCTCTGTATAACAATTATCGCAAAAAAAAAAGAAGGAGGCAGGTCCTTCACCCACATTTTTTAAATGGTATTTTTAGTGATGTCTATTTTTCTCTATTTTTATGAAAATGAATACTTTTTTAATAGCTTTTGGCATGTGTAGAATAACTGTAAATGTATAAAAAATTCTCACCATGCCCCATTAAAAAATGGTTTCTAAAAACATTGCCAAAACCACTCGTCATAAATTACCTCTCTTCATTTGTCATATCACCATCAGTTCTGCAGAAGGAATATTATCTGTTATAAAACATTTAAATGTTGAAATGCAAAAAAAAAATATGTTATAACCTGTCGTAATGTTGTATCATCTTCCTTTCTCTCTCCTCACAAATGACCATCATCATCATCATCATTTCATATCAGCAGAATGCACACCAAACACACAAAAGATTAGAGAGACACATCATTCAAGCAGTGGCACAGGTGCTTCTTCTTCTCTAATTTTAATGTGCCACACAAAAATATTAATTCAGTGTCACGAATCATCAAAAAAACTATGCTTTTTTAAAGCATAAAACATATCGATTCTTCCCTTCAAAGAATCATTATTATTATGGCCCCTAATTTATTAAGCTACCTCTGCTCCTGCTCCTTCACGAATCGACGGAGAGGAAGTGTCCTTCTCAAGTCCCTCATCTTCCTTCCCCTCTGCCTCCTCTTCTTCCTCGTCGTTCTGAGGGCCAAACTGCCGAGTCAGTCAGATGACCTCCTTCTTCTACCTCAACCACAGGCACAGGCACTCCTCTACACGAGTAAAGACAACAGTGCCCACAACGGGAACAATAATAATGAGGTGGAAGACTTGCCCATCCTCGTTCCTCCAAATGAGTTGCAGGTATTGGGTTTTTATGTCATTAATACAGAGGCCTTAATTGTTTCTACTTCAACAGCCGGGGGAGATGGGCCACGCCTACAAGCCCCAGAACCTGACGGAGGCACAAAAGAAGCTCGTGTCGGAGGGGTGGAAGAATAACGCTTTTAATCAATTCGTCTCGGACCTTATCAGTGTCAAGAGGTCCCTCCCAGACCCGAGGGATGAGTGGTGCAAACGTCAAGACTACTACAATACCAACCATCAGTTGAAGGCTACGAGTGTCATCATTTGCTTTCATAATGAGGCCTTGAGTGGTGGGTGTTTATACTTCTTCTTCTGTGAATCTAGTTTATGTTTATGTTTACTTGTGTCTAGTGCTCAAACGGTCAGTCCACTCCGTTCTGAATCGCAGTCCACCCTCCCTGATCACAGAGGTCATTCTGGTCGATGATTTCAGTGACATGGGTAAGCTTCCAACTTTGTCTACTCAAAACACTACTATTATTCTCCTCCCCCTAGACCACCTCCGCACCCCCCTCGAAACCTACTTCCAAGCCTACCCAAAGGTCAAAATCGTCCGCGCCACCAAACGCGAAGGCCTCATCCGTGCTCGCCTCCTAGGCGCCGTGGCAGCCAAAGGCCCCGTACTGACTTTCTTAGACTCACATATCGAAGCCACGACCGGGTGGTTGGAGCCCCTGTTGGACAGGATCACAACCGATGCCAAAACGGTCGTCTGTCCCGTCATTGACGTCATTGATGACGACTCGTTGGAGGTAGAGAGATCTTATCTTTTTTGTTATCAATACATAATGCGTATTGATTTCAGTTCCACTACTCCGACTCGAAAGGAACCTCCGTCGGAGGCTTTGACTGGAACCTACAGTTCACATGGCACGCCATCCCAGAGGCAGAGAGGAAGAGGAGAAAGAACTCTGCCGAGCCCGTGAACAGTCCGACGATGGCTGGGGGCTTGTTTTCCATTGACAAAGGGTTCTTTGATGAGTTGGGGCAGTACGACGATGGCTTTGACATTTGGGGTGGGGAGAACCTTGAGCTGGTGAGAAGTCTTTGTTGTATTTAAGGGATTTTTGATAAAAGGGGTTTCTTGTAGAGCTTCAAAACGTGGATGTGCGGAGGGCGCCTGGAGATCATTCCATGCAGTCATGTGGGGCATATTTTTAGGAAGAGGTAGGGATCTTTAAACAGAAGAAAAGTTAAAGAAAAAGAGTTAAAATTGTAAAATGCTGTGCACAGGTCCCCCTACAAATGGCGCTCCGGTGTCAACGTCCTCCGCAGGAACTCTGTCCGCCTCGCTGAGGTGTGGATGGATGAGTACAAAGAGTATTATTACCAGAGGATTGGTCATGATTTGGTAAGCCTCGACCATTTAGCATTCACTTCTTTATACTCAATTATAAATAAACAGGGCCAATTCGGGGACGTCACCAGTAGGAAAAAGATCCGAACTGACCTAAGCTGCAAGTCTTTCAAGTGGTATTTGGACAACATTTACCCCGAACTGTTCATTCCTGGCGAGGCTGCTGCTCACGGAGAGGTAAATTGAGTCACAAAATTCTGAACAGCTCTGAAAGTAAATGTATTTTTAGATGCGCAACATGGGCCTGGGCGCCCAAACCTGCCTCGACTCCCCTGCCACCAAGAAGCAGATGAACAAGGGCGTAGGTCTCTACCCCTGCCACGGCCAAGGAGGGAACCAGTACTGGTCTTATAGTAAAACTGGGGAGATTCGTCGAGATGAAATGTGCGTGGATTACGCTGGTGGTGAAGTCATGATTTATCCGTGTCATGGGTCCTTGGGGAATCAGCAGTGGGTCTATGAGGAGGTACCTTTCTTCTTTATACCTTATGTCATTTAGTCATTAAAAACACTTGTTTACACACAGTCCCTCCTCATCCGCCACGGCCCCTCCCGCAAATGCCTGTCCATCCAGACCAAAACGAAGCTGAGCATGGAGGCCTGTGACGAGTCCGAGGATAGGCAAAAGTGGAAGTTGGAGAACTTTGATCGGTCAAAGATGCAGAGTTAGAAAGAAAAGAAAGCTAAAAAAAATTTAAACGCTGTGATTCCATATGAAAAAACATATCATCGTTCATCATCAACGTCATTTTTAATTATGAAAATTGTGCAATAATTGTAATGTTATCTAGTCGTTTTTATATGTGGAAAAAATAAATTGTTTTTATCTGTTTTACATGTCGTTTTTACACGTCATCTTCGTGTCTAAAACCAGCTGTTCCTCGTCACAACAGCTGCCCGTAAAATCAGAAAGTTTTTAAAAGTCCTCCTCCCACAAAAAATAAATGGACAACGAAGGAAACTTTGAAGACTCGTCAGACTCCACCCTGAACGACTCTACAGACCACATCCTCACAGCCTCCCTCAACCTGAACCTGACGAACGACACGACAATCGCTTCAAACCTCTCGACCTCGTCCTCCAATGCCTCCGTCCACTCTGCACCTCCGGACTTGAGCAATGTGTCCTCCTCCTCCATCCCCTCACCACCAAAGAAGAAGGACGAGTTCAAGCTCCCCTGCACTGTGACCACGCTCCAGGTGAATGAGACCAAGGTGTACTTGATTGGCACGGCGCACTTTAGTACGCAGAGTCAGGATGAGGTCAAGTTGGTGGTGGAGTGGGTCAAGTAAGGGGAAACAAACTTATTTATAGGTTTGTAAGGATGAAAGTGTATTTTTTTGTAGGCCCACGACAATCTTCCTCGAGTTGTGTCAGTACAGGAGGAACATACTTCACATGGATGAAGACTACCTTCTTCGTGAAGCCTCGGACCTAAGTTTCTCCAAAGTTATGCAAACCCTCAAGAGTGCGGATCCAAACACGTCCAGGGTGCAAACATTGCTGCATCTTTTGTTGCTTTCCATGAGTGCTTCTTTGACCAGGCAGTTGGGCATGGCCCCTGGCGAGTGGGATATATTTTTACCACGTTCTTGTACAATAACATAACACCTTATCATAGGTGGAGAATTCCGAACCGCCATAAAGTCCGCCCAGTCACCCTACACCCTCTGCTTGGGTGATCGTCCCTTTTCCATCACGTTGCAGAGGTATTTAAAGCGTACAAAAAACCATAAGTTTCTAAATATCTCATCTACCCACAGAGCGATCCACTCCCTCTCACTCTACCAAAAGATCAAACTCTTCTTCCACTTCCTCACGTCCTCAACGGACGACATCACCAAAGAGGAGATTGAAAAGTGCAAGAATCAGGATTTGCTCGAGAAGGTATTTGTACAAGCATTTTTAGAACGCTTTACAACTCTTTTGTGCAGATGCTCATCGAGATGGCAGGAGAATTCCCCAGCATCACAGAAGTGTTTGTCACTGAAAGGGACTATTTCTTGGCCCACACCCTCCACCAAGCCGCGATGAATGCGGAGGATGGGTCTGGAGTGGTAGCAGTGGTCGGGATGGGGCATGTGCCAGGGATGGTCAAGTTCTTTGGCAAGACGGAGGAGGGGGAGTTTCGGAGGATTGCGAGGTAAAAAAGTCATATTTCTCCATGCCAACTACATAAAATCCATTACAGCCCCCCAGAAAAGAAAGTCTCCATCCCAGGCCTCATCCTCAAGTCAACATTGAAACTCTGTCTCTTTGGCCTGGTGGGCTACTGTGGATTCAAAGTAGTCAAATTTGCCATTGGGCGTACAAGCAATATTACTTTGTTTAGTGGCACCACCACCACCACTTCGTTAAAGGCTGTTAGAATGTAAAAATGCAAAAAAAATTCTTCTTCTTATTATGAATCGCCTCAGGGCTTCCTTCTCTTGTATTGTATTAAGAATGTGTTTGTTGCAAGATTGCGTAAGAGAATAAAAAGATGTTAAAGAGAACAACCTTGCACTGCCTCAATTTGGCTGCACAGTCGTAGAGGAAAGAAAGGATCATACGCCTCCGTTCATTAAAATCGTTTAAGTAAAATTGTTTCCAGTCGTAAAATGTAGATGGTTTCGAAATGGTGTCTCATCTTTTATTCTTGGTGAGTCATTTTTGAGTAGCCCTTTTCCATAAGCCAACAACTTCGAAGGGTGAGACAGTTTCGCTTAATCAACACTCAATTCCTAATTTCAGACCCTGCTCCTCCTCGTCACCCCACCCTCATTTCAACAGGAAGCAGCAGACGAGGAGCTATTCAATCCGACGCTAACAGCAAGATGCCTGCTTCACAAGAACAGGATGGTGGTTACTTTGAGTACTTTGGAGCCTTTTCAGGGTGAGTTTTTGAATTCTGACTTTTCAATTCAAATCAAAAAAGACCCCTTTCAGGCCTCATAATCTCCGGCCAACAACGCAACAACTCCAACTGCATCGCTGAGGGAAGGGGCTCCACCAAAACCGTGCTGGAACTCAACATGCAAGCAAGTTTGGGGGATGTTGAGTATTGTGGGGTCTCTGTCAATTACGTAGGTTTTTCTCTTTGTCATAAAACTTTTAGGAAGTTTGGCCTTACAAAAATGACACTCTTTCTTTAGAAAACCTCGGATCGCACCGCCCTCATCTCCGTCCGCCAGAACAAATTCATCGAACTCGCTCAGGACAAGAACTACCTCGTGTCTTGTGGGCGGTTTGACAGCGTGGCTCCAGAGAAAATCGTTTCCGCTGGCCCGCAGTTGGGACTTTACAGTGGGGGGAGTAGTCGGTATGAGAAAGAGATGCTTCTTCAATAAACTCTGAATGAATCGTATTTTCTTACAGAGCCTCCCTCGAGGTAATCCGCACCCACCCCTACAAACTGAAAGTCAAGGGGAAGGGAAATTTCAGAGTGAGGAACTGCTTTGCTTTTGGCGATGATAGTGGTGGGAGTAGGGTGCCCTTGGTGGACCCAAATGGGTAAGAATATAAGAGACGTGTGTTGAGCTTGGGTTTACAAAATTCTCATATTGCATAGCTGCCCCGAAGGAAAACTCCTGTCCCGATGGTCCTTTTCCTCAAAAGACGGTGACCAGAACACCGCAGAGGCGCAAATGTATGCAATTGTCACAATTTTATCAACCCTAATTTCCACTATTTTTTATATAAACACCCAGCTACTCAATGTTCCGCTTCCCCTCGCAAAAGTCCCTCACGATCCAATGCCACGTCCTCTTCTGCAATGACAACTGTCCCAATCCCGTTTGCACGGTCGTCCCTGCCTTTCAAAGGCAGGACCTCAGTCCGGATTACTTGATTGGGTCAAATGACACTGATGCCAGTAGGTCTTTTTATCTCTTGTCATAGAAACCAGGATTAAAACTGCTTTTTTAAAAATAGTCGCCTCGACAACAGTCACAATCCTCGAACCCGGTGAAAAGTTACCCCTCCTTCTCACGGACGATGACGACGTTTGCACGGGCAAATTCTGTCCAGTGTGGCTCCTGTGGGTGGCCATTGGTGAGTCCTTTTATTCATTACAACTTTACAGTCTCTTCTGCAGCCAATTCTCACATTTCCCCAACCAAAATCTCAAAAAAACTTTTATTTCAGTCCTCGGCATCCTCTTCCTCCTAATGCTCCTGGTCAACCTCTTCCTGTGCACGGCCCTCACGTGCACCTGCACCCGGACTGAACTCATCGAGAAAGAGCCCTCAATAATCGAGGACTACGACCCTTACAACAACTCAAGTCGCTCCTATTTCAACGTAACTTTTTATTCTCTCTTTTTTATCTCTCTCTACGCATATGTCCTGCATATTTTATCTTTTTTTTTCTTGTTTAAAAAAGGAACAATATAACAACACATCAGCACCTATCAACAATAAGGCGTACAGGTAACTCCTTTTAGAAAATTATCCCTGGCTTGGTAGAAGAAGGGTCTTACTTTTTTTGTTTAAATGTATAAAATATAGTGACTTGAGTGACCACTACGCAAACTTGGATAAATCAACGAGGCCTAACTCCAGGATTTAATCACTTCTAACACACACGTTGTTTCTCTATACCAACTTCGAAGAAGTTGTCTTGGGAGAGTCTCTACCAAGCCAACTTCTTCGAAGTTAGCTTGGTAGAAGTAGGGTTAATCAATTTCATAAGTCTAACCATTCTGTAGTGTTTAGTAAAATTCATGACGACCATTCCTTCATCAACCAGTGTAAATTTAAAATTTAATGCACCTATATTCCTTGAAATTTTCGTTGTAGTCCATCCGGTTTATGTTGCTTCTTTCACTTGGGTCAACTTTCTTGACGTCAGCAGGTTTCAGATGAATGGGAACATGGTTCCATTGCAAAATCATCTTTTCATCAGCGTGCTTCTCATCTTTGTATTTATCTTCAAAGCAGAATAGGGAGACGTTTTTCTTTCTGATTAATTCTTTGATGCCTTCAGAAACGTCGAAAAAAACTTTGTCCTGATTGTCCAGTATATTGATTGGTTAGTAAATTGCCTTTTGCTCCATTCTTTCCTGGGGATATCTTGCATACGTTCTAATCTTTGTTTTATATGTTCCATATCTTGCTTCCATAGTGAATTTACCTCTTCAATGTGGAAGTCATCCTTCTTCAACACAAAAGGCCACCTCTGAATCTCTTCCATAAAATGCATCCCATTTGTAAAACTGAATGGCCTGAATGACCTTGCAAAAGTTTTTTTATGGATGCCTTAACCCTTTCTTTTCCAAGCCAACTTCTTTAAAGTTAGCTTGGGAGAGTCTCTACCAGGCCAACTTCTTTGAAGTTGGCTTGGGAGAGTCTCTACCAGGCCAACTTCTTTGAAGTTGGCTTGGGAGAGAAAGGAAACTTCATCAAATTTCTACACTCTTTCAAAGTAAACCCCACTTTCATTTCAACAACGAACAAACAAATTTATTCCCCTAAATTTTTTTAAACAAGATTACTATTGCCATCCTTCACATTCGCCCGCTGCTCCTCCATCATCCTCGTGCGGGACTGAAACCTCTCAATCAACTGGAAAAAGTCCTCTGAAGGAATGGTGGATTCTTTCTTGGGCTCGGCGGGGAGCTCGGCTCTTTGCTCATTTAATCTAGTGTTGTTTTGGCAGCGCTGCGGCACAAGAAAAAAAGTTGAGACCTCGCCAAGGTCATTTTTAGCAATCCTTTCCCTGCCATGCCAACTTCAACTTCTTCGAAGAAGTTGTCATGGTAGAGAAAGGCCTTTCCCTGCCATGCCAACTTCTTCAAAGTTGTCATGGCAGCAAAAGGGTAACCCTTCTTTTACCAAGCCAACTTCAACTTCTTCGAAGTTGTCATGGCAGCAAAAGGATTTTTAAAAAATATTCAAGCTCACCATAATCATGTTCAAAAAATCATCCTCATCCCCTCCTTCCTCCTCCTCCTCCTCCCCCTTTTTCTTCTCCTTCAACTCCGCCCTCTGATCCTCAATCCTATTCGTCGACGAAAATATGAGATCAAGCAGCGGATCCAAAGAATCCGAATCCGTCGAACCCTTCCTCTTATCCGTTGCCATGGTTACCCTTTTCTTCTTTTTATTCTCCGCTGGGAGGGAGTTTGCTCTTTTTATTTTGTCCTCGTCATTTTCACCCTCTTTTGTGTTGGTTTGAGTGGGTGGCTTTTGCGGCTTGTCACTAATCTCACACCTCTGATCATCAAGTCTGTTGGATTGGCATTTTGTTAGGAGATCGAAAAAGTCTTCAGACTCTTCTTCCTCAGATTCAATCGTGGAGATGTTTTGATTTTGTTGTGGGGGTGATTTGAGGTATTTCAGAGGGGGTGTGGCTCCGAGGGAGAGGGAGCGGCGGTTCTTTTGTTGTTGTTTTTGCTGTTGATCGGGGGTCATTACTATGGAAAGGAAAGGCATTTTTTAGATCTTTGTTGCCATGACAACCAAAAATACTAACTCAATTTCATGTCCTGCATCGTCTTTCTTCTGAGAGAACTCTTCTTCTCCTCCTCTTCATCATCACTGCTCTCCTGCTCGAGGACTCGTCGGAGGTCTGTGACGTTCATGTGGGCCTTGGGGATAGAAAATTGTGTTGTCATGAAAACAAAAATTTAGACAGTCCCCCTCCCCTCCAACATCCACACGAAGTGTGGATGTTGAAGGGGCCCCTCAAAATGAGGATGTTGGAGGGGAAGAGGACAAAAAAAAACTCACGGTCTGCTCCCCCACGACATCCCCACAATCCCTCGAGTTTTGGAGGTGCTTTTTGGCGAAGGAGAGGGCCTTCCGATGATCGCCCATGGCGGAGTAGGCGTTGCCTAGCGACCAGAATGCGCGGCCTTGGCCTATGAGGTCTGTTAGGGAGGTGGCTGAAATGAAAAAAGGGTGATTTTATTGACATGAAAGATGGACCACACCCCCTTTTGAGCGTGAAAACCACCCCCTTTACATATAAAAAAAGCGGTTGCCTAGCAACAAAAAAACTCACCAATCTCCAAATGCCTCCCATGAAACTCCACCGCCCTCCCATAATCCCTCAACAACGTAAAAGTATTCCCCAGCGAATAACAGCACTGGGCCTCCACGCACTTGTCCCCAATCCTTTGACTAATGTCCAAAGCGCTCAAATACTGCTCACTCGCGAGTTCGAAATTCCCTGAGAAGACGTGGGCGTTTCCAAGGTTTGTGTACGCGCGTCGTTGGGCATTTAAATCTTGAGATTCCATGGCGATTTGGAGGCGGAGGGTGTGGAAGTTTATGGCCGAGGGGAAGTTGCCCAGGAGGTAGTGCACGTTGCCGAGGTTCCCGAGGGTGCGTCCTGTTGATAATAAGAATTGTTGTTATGGAGTTTTTTTAAATGGTTTTTTAAATGTTGCCATGGAAAAAAACAGTTTCTTTTCTCTCTTTTTTTTTCCATGACAACACACAAAAAATGACATACCCTCCGCAGCTCTATCCCCAACATCCCCCCTGAGTACCTCCAAATTCATCTCGTAAAACCCCATCGCCTTCTGAAGACACTCCCTGACCTCCTCTGGAAACTCCCCAGGGTCCTGTTCCCCTCCACTATTTTGCAGGTTCCTTCCCACGTGCTTCCCCTTGGCGTGGTAGGCATTCGCTAGGTTGTAGAGCGCCCGGGCGCGACCGGGAGTGTCATTTAATTGCGTGCTGAGGTCGAGGTGGCGCTTGCAGCAGAGCACCGCCTCGTCGTACTTTCCCATGAGTTTGAGGGTGTTGCCTAGGTTGCCTGAGGCTTTGGCTTGGCCTGGGAGGTCGCTCATGGTTCTGTGGGGGGGGGGGAGAGAAAGAGAGTTAGTGGGGGTGTTTAGGTGGCTGGGTTGCTAAGGGCTTTTTTTTGGTTGCTAAGGCGGCGCTTTTTTTTGGTTGCTAAGGCGGCGCTTTTTTTGGTTGCTAAGGCGGCGCTTTTTTTTTGGTTGCTAGGCAACCGCTCTTTTTTTAAATAATTTTTGCTAAGCGCCACTTGCGGAGCGCCGGAAGGCGCTATCGCAAGGAATCAAAAAAAAGTCACAAACCGCCTTTCCCTCGCCACTTGCGGAGCGCCGGAAGGCGCTATCGCAAGGAATCAAAAAAAAGTCACAAACCGCCTTTCCCTCGCCACTT
>JAQIWU010001130.1:0-18514 GCA_034696445.1 Isotomiella minor
ACGTTCTTCAAAGTTTTGTCTTCCCTCTAACCCTGAAGTCCATAGCCCCCTTTACGAGATCAAACAAAAGAATGAGTCAAGGGTACCAAAGAAGAAGTTTGTTCCAGTTACCTCCACTGGTTCCTGCTCCTATATTGCACAACAATAAAAAAGACAGTTATGAAGTGGTTGCTATAGTTTTCTAAACAATTTTGACGACATTACCATATTGTGAGCTGGGCTCTGGGGCCCCATAGGCGCCCCCACCACCACCTCCACCACCGCTACCTCCTCCTCCAAAACCACCGCCCCCTCCTCCAAAACCTCCGCCACCTCCGCCTGTAATACATGACATGAACGTGTTGTAGAATTGAGAAAATTATTAAACTTCGGACTTTTACCTCCTCCAGAATAACCACCACTATTGCCAGAGGGTGCGCCATAACTTCCCGAAGGGGCGCCGTAGTTTCCAGAGGGTGCGGGAGCTGGTGCGCCATATGCACCACCACCACCACCACCCCCTGACCCTCCACCTCCAAAACCACCACCTCCTCCTTTTCCGCCACCACCGCCGCCTCCTTTGCCACCACCTTTTTAAACATTAAATCCTTGTAATCTAAACCTTCCTTTGGAGCATATTTAAATACCACCTCCTCCTCCACCCGAATATCCTCCTCCGCCACCACTTCCACCACCTCCCTTGCCCCCTCCACCTATGCCACAGAATAAAGTATTAGTCAAATCCAATATTTCCAAGCAAAGTGAGTGGGAAAAGTCAGTCATACCTCCTCCTCCCGAGTATCCCCCTCCTCCACCTCCTCCGGAGTATCCTCCTCCTCCTCCGCTTCCTCCACCACCACCACTACCACCGCCACCATATCCTAAGAAGAGTCAAGATTTCTTGTTATCAAGAGGGAGTCTGAACTTTCTCCGTTCAAGAGAAAAATTTGTAAAAAAATCGTACCACTGCTAGGGGCACACCCTGATGATGGGGCTCCGTATTGTCCTCCTCCACCGCCACCTCCGCCGCCGCCACGGTTTCCACGTTTGACTCGAATTGCAGTCGCCATTTCCACTGCCACCATGGAAATACACAGCGTTACTATGAACTGTTGAGAAAATCATTTTGCTTGATTCAATAAAAAGGTTTATAAGTGACTACAATAATGAATCTTACAAGTTTAGCCATTTTTTAATAAATAGGAAAGACGTTGGGGGCAATGTCAGACAGATCTGAGGAAGTTATCTATCACAGCACTGTTTGGAAATTCTTACTGCCAATCTGCTTGGAGAAGGACTCCAAGCGAATGTGCCTTCCCCTCCACACAAACATCAGAATTTATAGGAATCTTGAGACACAATTAAAACCTGCATCCTGTACCTTCGTGACGACCCTGCGTCATCATGAGAAAGTTTTTGATACCATGGCAAAATTACATAATACAACCCTACTGATTTCAAGAATGGTGTCTTTGTCTCTTTACCCAAATAAGAAAATGAAAGTGCCCCAAATATCTGTAATTTAAGACAAAAAGCCAGTGACTTTTCTTTGTGTAATTGCATTTTAGTAATCGGTTACGTAACGTCTGAATTAATTGGGGTTAGGGTCCTTTTCTTTAAGAGTAAGTAAGGCACACTTTGCTTTTGAAATTGAAAGAAAAGGACGACCTTAAACTACATTTAATCGTTCTGTGTGTAGCCACGATTTCTCCGCTTCTCTCGTAATTAATTAGTAACTATTGGACTGTATGAGAGTGCATGATTTCCCACATTCAATACTTTGTTCGATATTTGTTTTCAATACATCTGCATAGGATGATTGATGTCGCAGAGTTGAAAGATTCCTTGTAATGTATCTTCAAGGTGGGGATGGAGAATTATGAGGAAGAGTCATTCATGAATGAAAATTAAAATGTGCTAATCAGGATCCTTTTTTAACTCTTTTGTATTTCTGTGAAAAAGCCTATAACAAAGCAAATTCTTCCACTTTATTAATATGTAAATGAAAAGGGGAGCGTCGTCAGGAGTGTTCCTCAAAGAACGAGTCGGTTGACCATTGACCACAATGCAAAAAAATGGAGAGGTGACAATTTATTACTCCATCATATCAAGGGCACACATTCACTCATTTTACGTGGGAAGATAAATCAGTTATGGTGGTTTGCGTGTTGTTGCAGTTTATTATGATGCACGCATGGACAGTTCCTCATTGTCTTGCTTTACAAAATCGGAATATGCTTGCTGCTGCATACAAAGGATTTTACCTAATCGATCAATTAATACCTACTTGGCAATTTGGCAACTCTACAAAAAATGTTATGGGGATATCTCTGAAGCATTTTGCCCCATTTAGAACTTGACCTTGTCGGTTAGTGGAAGTAAGTGTCGTCTTATATTTAACCTAAAATTAGTTCGATTCGGTTTACCACGAAAATAATTATTGCTTCATGCCTCGTATTAATTTGGTCGTAAGAAACTACACACTTGCATCATGATGACTTGATTTTTCAAGTTACCCCAGCATGTTTCATTCTCTATTGATGGTTGAGGAAAACATCAAAAGAAATGAGACGCTCTGACAAAAGCAAACGCGTTACTTTGTAGGATGATTAATTGCTTTTGGCAAAGCAATTCCAATCCCAATTGCGAATATTCCAAAAACAACACAATTTAGCATTAACATTGAACTCGTGAATGAATAGCTTCCTTCCAGTGGAAGCACAGCACACTGATATGATACTTGGAAGTTTGTGTGATAAACAAGAACGAGGCAAGGTCCCTCATTCATTTCATTCATTACCTGTCCGGAAGTTTAATAGGGTGACGTATTAAGAAACAAAAGTGTGGATGTATGCATTAAAGATTCATCATTGCTACTTTTTTGGTTCTCCTTTTATTCATGCTCGACAGCGTTCTTCTTTCATTTAATTTATCACGTTATATTACACACTGCCAGTGCAAAGATTGTGTCGAGATTATTATTACTATTGCATTGAATTGATTGAGCATACCAAATTGGCGAATAAAAGGGTCCATTCATTGATATAAACCTGAACCAATTTAAGACAAGACTTAAAAAACTCATGTCATTTCAAACCCCTAAGTCACGTTGCATTTTATAAGTCTTGTCTCACATATCTTTGGCAGGTTCGCCTTAAATTAATTGTACATTTCTTAATTCCCTTAACCCTTTTCCATATATGAATGTTTAGCATACATACACCCTGTGTAATGTGGAAAGCAAAGTCATTATCATGGTCAACCCAAACCAATTGGTGAAGGGGCGCATGTATGTAAACATTTTTTAATACTCAAGTCAAGACGTTCAATATTCTATATACTTTGTGAAAATATGCAGTATCATTACCTATCTATCCATCCATTCATCCTTATTTGCATTTACATGGATGTGGAATTGATAGCTTGCATGAGAGGGACTACGTCATTGGTTTGGCTTTGACTTGCAGAATACATAAAGGCAGTGCGAATTGGATGGAAGAAGAATGAATTTAGATTAGACGAAATGAAATATGAGGCAATTCTAGTGGATAGAAGAGTGAATAGACAAGGAAGGCAGGTAGTGCCAACCTACAAATACAAAACACTTTTTTAGCCTTTTTACATGAGTGTGTGTTGTGCACATCCTTCTCTTTTATTATTGCAAAGAATGAGAAAAAGACTTTGTGTGGCTTTTGCTTTTTGTATGGTTTTCATTTTATTGCAGGTGGTAAAGTGGACTGCCATCATAGCACTCAACCCACACAGTGCAGTTTCACACGTTGCTGGAGTGAGACAGAAGAAAAAGAGAGTCTCTTTTTACATTACACAAGGCACTGACAGTTCTTCTTCTTCTGGTTGCGGGGCTTTTAGCATAATTTTTACTTATCAAAAGTAATTGCATATGATAAGGCCCTGTTAGCTGATTTATGGAACTTGTAGAGTGCTTTTTGTAACAAACACCGGGAATTGAATACAAAAAGAAAGAAACCAAATTACACAAGTCTTACTTAGGGACCAGGTGTCTCTTACTTCCGGTTGTGCAATTTAAGGTAGTCGGAAATTAAAGGGTGTCTTCAAATTAAACCGACCTGACTGGATCTACCCCTGCCCTAAACTTGGGACAGGAAAGTTTGCAAGAGCCGAAGTTCTGTGCCTCACTCGTCTTAATGCATTAAAGATTCTGTTTTGGCAGGAAGAACATTTGCAAATTTTAATGAAAAGGGAATAGGTATTCACTGTAAACAAAAAACAAACTGGGAAAATTTCTTGTAGCTTAAAAACAGCAAAATAGAGTGATATAACATAAGAAGTAGGGTTTAACGAAATGTGCGCATGGAATACATGAGAGTTTTACTTGTCTCTGGAACGTGGTGCTGTAAAAAGGGCAATTCCAGAGTTGTTTGCTATCTGTCAAATCAATAATCTGCGGGATATTTCTACTCACTTTTATTCTTTAACGCTCTTTTTATTGTGTCATTAATCAGTGTGCTAGACAGCAGCAGTGGACAAGAGAACTTATTTGTTTACTCGTAATAACAATGGTGCATACCTAATAATAGATGTATAAAAATATCCCGACCTGTACTCCATGAAACAATTAAGCTACAACAATAACCAAGTTCAGTTGACAAAAAACGACGTGCCTTTGAAGATTTAAGAACAAAGGTAAGATCATCATTATTTTGAAAATAAAGTTGCGGTTGGCTGTCCAGGGTCCGCAATTTAGTTACTCAGTTGTTTGACAGCATTTAATTGTCAAAAATCAGTCTTTCGGTAAAACATCGCAATTTTTAAAACATTTTTCACCCTAATTTTGATGAGTTGCAAGTAAATTCTGCGATACAAGTCTTAATTACAATCGCTGTTAACTTCAAAAGCTCTATAGCATAATGCGTGCACATAACTTCATGATACGTCCCCCACTGACGTTATATAGTCAAAAATACAATACACGTCTGAATTCAATTTCCGTATTACATTCAACTGTCGAGGGTACAGCGTAGCGTTCCGGTGGCTTGGGCGTATCTTTCTTGTCAACCATCGAGATTGACGGTTGTGACTTTCAAACCTGTACGATGCAAGAATTCTTTTTAAACTGCATCTATGATATGCAATTCTTTCCATGGTAACCACGAGCAAATGATGAGAAAAATGAATTCGGACTTATAAATTCGCAGCTAAGGAGACATAGAAGAAACCAATTTTTTACAATTTTCTGCTCTTTGATGGTCTCATAGTCTCATCTCATCTTTTGCGGATTACGTCGTACCATGTACCACTCTTCCCAACCACTCATCTCGGGTTGACTTCAGGTTTTACACGGGAGAATTGACGATGAGAATGAGATTATTTAGTTAGATCACTGTAACCACCGCTTTTTCTTGGTCTCTCTCAAAATAAGTTCAAAGAACCTTATATTCTTCATGTCAGTTACTACTGAAGGAGCAGATGTTTGCGGATTGGATTGAATTACTTTTTTTGTATTTTTGCTTACTTGGATTTCATTGCTTCTTCTCGAGGAAAAAACTGTCTAAAATCGAGTCTAGATCTCTGTTTCGCAGTTCTACACTTTTTCTTAGAACTTTTCGCTTTTAGTTTTTTAGTAGTACCACCGAATTTGATTGAGTCACTGTCTTAAATTGAATAACGCAGCATTAAAGTGTAACTAACAGGGTGTTTTCGATAAACCTGTAATTTAATTTCATGCTACACCAACGCAGTAAAACGTGTAACGAATATATGTAGACAAACGTGCCATCAAGAAGTTTAAAAGGTGATGACAGAGAAAGATGAGACTCTGTGACTGTGTCTGATTTATGCCAATACTTATGACTTATGAAGTTCTGCTCAAGTTATTAAAACCAAGTTATGATGCATGATTATTTTAATTTGAGGAGCAAAGCGGATGCGGATTCTCTCTCCTCGTGCTTTCAAAAAGTCATTTTTTAAGTCTCATTATTGCATGAGTGCACTGCATTGAAGGCTGTTATAAAGTTTTATGAGGCGAGGTGGCGTGCAGCGTTTTTTTAGGGTGGGCACTGGGCACGAGTCAAGTTCCATGAATATGCACGTTGCCGCAGGAGTAGGATTTACGCATATGGATTTCCGATAATCCAAATCCAAATCCTGTCCAACTAAGCTAAAAAAGCTCGAATGCTTTGTTTGTTTCTGAGTACAGCAATTACATACCTGAATCCAGGTGCACTGGAGTTTCAACTTCAACTTCAATGTTGCACGTATGAAATGTATAAAGCCTGAAGTAAATTGACGTGGGCAGGGCACCAAGTTAAAACAAACACTCGTCCAGCATGTAGCAGGCATCGGAAGGTGAGGATGAATCCGGCTTTGTTTGTTGTTTCTATAACAAAGTGGTTTTGGTTTGACCCTTTTAACCTTCTCTTCAAGACGAAAAATGAGGAAGGCTTTATAATAATTATCCTTATTAATCGACAAGTTAAGAAGACCAATTTTTCGTAAAATTGTAAATTACCGTTGCAGTTCCAAACAATTTCCAATTGTGCAAAACCCAGCAATAGTACTTAAAAAGACAGTCATGCTAGCTAACAAGTTAAACGCAATCACTTTTGCTTCATCCATCCATCCAACCCTGTCTTAATTAGTTATGATCTTTAAAAATAAGGAAGTAAGCTAACAATTCCATGTTGCATGTCCATCAGCCAGTCACTCGTTTTCCTTTTGCTCTTTCATAATCATCAACCAGCACACAATACAGGGCGATCAAGTGTGTTAAAGTCAAAAAATTGGCAAAGAGCTGGCTGTCATAGCTGAATATAGAATGTCCAGCATCCATAAAGATCCTACACGCTATAAAAGTTGCTCCTAAATAACCATAAACTCGTTAGTGTTTGACAAAAAAGACGACGACAGGTAAATTTCCACGTCATTCATTCCGTGTTGAATGCTATAAATGCGCCTACCAATTTTGCAATAGTGTAGCCTAATTCGTAATAACCGTACACCTTTCTATGGTATACATAATTTGCCATTTATGTTAGGTCATCATCATCATCATTGCATTATCGTCATTCATTCCGCACAGTGTCTCTTTCCATAGGATTATTGTTGGGCTATGTTTTCTTATACTCCCTGCCTTTTTTACCCTCTTCGTCATTATGGTTTTAACAACAATGCAACCTTGAATTTTTTCCTAATATTTTTGTCCTAATAGGTAAAGAACACTCTTGGATGATGATGATTTGCGAAACGGGGAGAGAGGGAGGCGAATGTATGCGGTGCATTTCAATTTCATTTTCATTTTTATAATCTTCATCCAAATCTCTCATCTTCTCAATTCCCACTTGATTTGAAGAGTATTGTTGTAGAGTTGATTTGCTCATTTCTATTTTGGAACGCCATAATTACTGATTCACCTCGCCATTCTGTGTAGTCGCAATGCAGATCCAAAGGTCTGGACACTGCCAGTTACTGAATACATAATAGGAATTTTTTGTGGACTAGAGCTTTTAAAGGACTTACAAAAAATGCCTCTCCCCCACCTGCATAATTGAGCTGCAATTGTCTATACCATCATATAGAGAAAGGAGATGGTGGTGGTAATAAAATTAATCAACCTAAAACCATAAGGTGTGTGACTCGCAGTGTATACGACAGCTTTTATCCAATGGTCGCTACACATTCGTATGGTTACCCGAATTCGGGGTTTTTGACTTCGACAAAAATCAGAGCCCAGTAAAGCCAGGCACACATTCTGATTCTGCCACACCCAAACAAATATTGTGAGACTGTGATTGACTTCGTTTGCTCCGCTGTCTAGATACCTTTCCCATGGTCGTAATTGACTGTTTATGGCCATGGAAGAAGAAAGTGGGAGAAAGGAAACGAAGAAGGGCATAAAATTTGTCTAGCATTTTCATTCTCACTTTCCTTCCAAACATAGCAACCATATCGCATTGCCGTATCTTATCATATTAATAACGCCTATTGCGTGCTCGTATATTCAGTGCCATTTGGTTACTTATCGGGTGAAAGAAAGAGTAGCACACCTCCTATTATTTGAGGCCGTCCTAACGATAAATCATTCTTGGTTTTATTTGGCAAAATTTGATCCAAGGAAGGCATCACTTCCTTTTCCGTACGCTTTCCCGTCCTTGTGTCAAAGAAACAGATCCATAATCTGATGGTAAAATCACGGCCTATTATTTCGTGACGCTCATTTTTGCTGGATATGCAGCGTCATCATTTTTTCATGTCATGAGCTTCATTTGTTTATCAATGATTAACTAATTTCAAATCGTGAGAAAGTCCCAGTTATCGCATGCAATTAAATTTTGACACTCTAGTGGGGATAACAGTGCTTATGTCATTGTCATTACATAAAAGAACTTGACAATGAGTACGTCATTTACAGGAATCGAAGAAAGCCTCAAAAACCAACTCAGACAGGTTCAAAATTAATACCACACCGCAAGAAAGAGTATTATTTGCAAGTTGTACTGTTCTTTGTCGCCATTGTGCAGTGGTACTCTATTCTTCTTGATCAGATCAAACTAAACTACCTGAAAGGTAGGGAAGACGGAGTAAATGAAAAACGAGATTCATCTTGTTGAGAATGATTGATGAATAATCGGATGCAACACAATTTGATCCTGCTACTCGTTTTTTTGCAAAATGAAGTCATTTTGAAAACCTCAAAATTCTGCCAACAAAATGCCACTCAAATCCACTCCTCAACCAGTCCCAACCTCCCAAGTAACAGTATTACAGTTCATGGGAAGAGAGGTGTTTGGGTGATTTATGCATACAATTTCTATTCAAATGATTTTGTGGGCAATTATGAATGGGCAGAGACAACGGAGAGGACTTAAGTTTGGCTTTAAATTTGAATGTTATAAAAGTTATGCGTGGTTTATTTTATACAAACCATCAAAACGTTTCAAATTATAAAAAAAATCGTTGCATTATAGTTTAAGAAATGAATAAAAAATGACACACACAATTTGCAAAGTAGGATTCAAAATTGCCTTGTTCAAAAGAAAAGAGATGCCCCGTTACTTATGCGAATTTCGAAGGCTTAAACTAGCCAGGCCAAGCTAAAGTCCGTTGATTTCAAACTACCTTAATTTCAGAAATAATATCATCATTTCGTCGTGATTAGAGGGAACACTATTGCATCCATTGTATTTGCAGTTTTGCACGATGTTTCATTATTATATCACAGACAAAATTGTATTGGCCATTATGCATCTTTTGCTCTCTCGGCCATTCTCAATTTGAATTTGCAAACGACTCTATAACAATTCTATTCTTCCGGTGATGATGATGGACTGCGAATTCTAAATTATTACAAAAGTTTTAGAGATCACGATCTCGTGTGCTTTACTAAGCTAAAACCCTTTTCCATTCAAATACACACTCATGATTAGTTTATCGGCGTGTTCAATATTGTATTCCTGATGAGGAGATGAGGACGATGGTTGTTAATTCGAGGAGAGGTCTTACTTTTATTACCACTAACCCAATCATAAATGCTTTCTTAAACAGTTTTGCGTGATAAATATTACGTTTCGTGAACTTTCACCTCAGTTAAACTAGGCCAGTCGTTTTTCAGAACGGTACCACGCAATGGGTCTCTTTTTCATGCATTGATTCAATATTTATACGTGAGGCAATTTTCTGCATTAGTTTTTCATCCGCCCTATTGCAACGTTTCATTCATGCATTTTAGCAGAGGTAATTTATAATTTGCACCTGAGTGAAGGAAAAGCGTACAATTGAATTATTTCTTTTTAGGACACCGCTATGCTCCTCGCATCCTTTTGTATAAAAACAAAGTTTCGTATTTGTGTGTTTAGTGTAGTGTGGCATAAGGCAATTGTTTTTAATTATGAAGACAATAATACAAGACTGAATTTTGCGAACCACGCAGATTTTAAGCAAGCTAATTTGTCACCTAAAATTTATGTCATATTTAATTTATTACGCTCATCCTACCCATTATCCGTCTTCATCCCACTCCCTCCCATTGCTATATTTTGAAGAAACATGTTTAAACAGAAGAGAGATTTTATAATAATAAGCTATAAGAGACCATATGCATTGTTCTTTGCATTTTAATGAATTACTACAAGTGCTTAGCTCAATTTTCGCAGATCGGTTACAGTTTTTTACAATTGGGTGGACGTATTAATGGCAGGAAATGATATGTTGTAGGTACCTAATACGTTGTATGATGCAACTCTATCTGTGACAGTCTCTGTGACATAATCACAATGCATAATAAAATGTAACATCTCGTCTCCTCTTGTCATCTCAAGTTACATAATATGACGGTGAAATTTGCCAATCCATCAAATTTGTTATTTGTTTTCTGTTTTTATCGCGAAAGCCATTGTATTCATATTGCGTATCGGAATATTTATAAGACAACTATGAATATGCAGATAAGATGTATGCCAAGGTGACATTCCCACACTCAAATTTTTAGGGTTGATGAATGCTCTTTCTTGCGCTGGAGAATTATTTCTAAATTTAGCCCTCAGCAGGCGTTACATTGTTTCCTTTGCATCAAAAGTGGTGAAGATTGGGGTAATTTGTCTTGTCTTTTGTCACATCATCAAAAACTTAACCGACGGACGACATGGAAACTGATTCTTTAGTATGCGATGCATGAGATGCTACATACAAGTCCTGGGATTTTCAGGACAATCAACAGTAACTCAACTGTGAAGGTTTATGTTTATAACAAAAATACCACGACTATTATTATTGCTCAACTTCTTTGCAAAAATTTCGCCCTTACCTTCAGCAGCAGGGATGTTATTGTTAAACCATATAAATCTCATACTCTTTTTGGAAAAGATTTATATTCATTCATTTGCACTCTTCAGGTATCTCACATCACTCAAATGAAAATGATACATTGTTGCGATTGTCAGAATAATGATGTGCAACAGAAAGATACACTTTAAAAAATAAAAACCATCCATGTGTGTACCATCAGTACGTAGATGGCCATGTCTGCATTTTAAGTGAACATAAAATTTTATTTTTACTCTACCATTTTCGGGTCTTCGAGGAGTCAAAATAATGGCAGATGGATATGGCTTCGGGAGCGCACATTGTTACCGATTATTGGGTGCGCAATGACCGAGAAATTATATGCCATTCTCATTTCCACCTGGAATAGAAAATGGGGATAAAAAAAAGAAATTCAATCGACCTGGTGAATCAAGCATAAATCTAAAGTAACTGTACTCGTACTTATCCTGACATTGACGATATAATTATGCTTATAGCTTTCTCACGGTGACTACCATATGTCATTAAAATGCATTCTTCAATTTGAGGACAGATGCTAATAATTGTTGAATAATTCGGCATATGGAAAACCTCTCGGACTCGGTATTGGCAGTGAATAATTACATTTTTCATTAGCGGTTTGAATGAATACATCCTAATTTGCACATGTCCATCCTATATTCTGCCTTCCATATGTCAGTTGAAGAAAGCATTTTTGCATGCTGATGAATTAAAAAGCATAATAATAACAACAATAAGAAAAAGGAAGAAGAACATGAAAGAGAAAAATGGCAATTTAGAATTGATGAGACAGCCTCATTTATGTGAAATGTATACAAGCCTTTTTACTTAATGGGATAAAATTATTGGTACTTCGCTTCACTTACCTACACAAACGCATTATGCAGTTCACGAGGTCGTGTTCGTGTCTCATTCAGTTGAGTTTTGAAAGAACGATTCGTTCTCTGGGTGTAAAGGATGATGATAACGGGAATTTTTGTACAGTCCATCAAATTCGAGTCCTACATAAGACTCACAATAAAGAATATAAAGAAGGAAATTCTATTGTCCACTTACTCTGATTCTCTTATTCCACTCTACTTAAGCAAATCAAATGTGTGTCCATTGTTCACCCTTTAATCACGACGACAAGACAACAACGAAGCAAGACAGAATATTGCACAAAATCCTATTTAATGTCAGTTTTGCAAGAGGCTGTAAAAAAGAAAACATTCTCGTTTCTTCTACAAAATGCAGAGAAAAGTTGACGTTTGTTGAGCGTCTGTTCAAGTACTACAGAGGGGTCCGTCTTATACCTTCTTAAACAAAGCTTATGATCCTCCTGTCCTTCCTATTATCACAGTCATCATTAGCGCAATGATTTAGTAACGTGTGATGACAATTGAGAATTGACAATGCAATCACATCCAAACCTCAACAAAAAATTGTGTTTGTTCAGATGTCGCAAAAATGTTTTCTTTTGCCTTACCTCAGTTGGACTAACTAAAGCAGTCCAACGAATGAAGTTTTCTACTTCACCAGAATCGAATCCAAATCAATCTGAAGACGGAAAAATAAATAGAAATGTCGTCTTCAATAAATGTCTTCTGAGAAGTTTTTGGGAATGGTGCGTACCACTATTCTGGAGTTGGGTTTTTCCTTTGGTATATTTAGCTTTTGATTGTCATTTGGCATTTCGATTTATTTATAAGAAGACTTTCTTTCGAGCGAATTTTAGGTCAGGAAGGAGTAGGAGGAATTGGTGAGTCATTATTGTCATCCATCGGTCGTCAAAAGTGTAAAGCAAAGGCAAATGATGACAAAATTTTAGACTGCTTTTGTTTTTCATGTCATTTTTAAAGCCAGACTTCCTTTGAAACGTATAGAATTTCGGTTGCAAAACATTCACCACTATCCGCCATCACTGTTGATGGTTTATAACAGCGAACCTATGATTCACTGTGTGTGAAAAAATCTGACAAGTTGAGTGGCACAGGTAACGTGCTTCACTGAAGAAGAGAGCTTTTTACCATTCCCCTTTTGCAGTCTACAATAACACAGCCTACCTGTCTGAGGAGATGACGAGGTTCGCCGTGTGCTGTAGCGGATTATACCTGTGCGAGCTTAAGCCAACTCTTTTTGTTGCAGCAGCAGCAGAGTTTTAAGCTTTGTGTTAGGGATTAGATCAGGCTCGGGCTTGGTTTGAAGTTCAGTCTTTGTCCACCTGTACTCATGGAATAAAGTTGGTGGCTTTGTTTTGCTCTTCTCTGTGAGCAACTCGACTCGTTGTTGTGTTGCATTTCCTGGTTTGGCTAGATTCTCAACTATTGGGCTTTGCCCATTTTTGTTGAAGTTACAACAAACGTAGCAAAAAAGCTTTCCAACAACTCGTCTTCTTTTTGTGGTGAGGGGAATGTGTGAGGGAAATGATATTTATTTGCTATGAAATTTAAATGTGTAATCAATAATTTTTTTGCATAATATTTTAATCAATATTAGTACAGTTTGTTTGATGAAAGGAAAGTATAGTTTGTGGAGTACAGTGAGTTGTGAAGCTGTGTTGTAAAATAAAAGTGATTGAGTTGGAAGATTCATTTCCTTTCTCTGATTTAAAAAGATTGAACGTTAATGTGCCAATTAACGACAAAAACGTTGAAAAATGTGAACTTGAGTTGACGTTAGACTCGACGAATTGGATATACATATTGCACAGCCTTTTGGTAGGAAAAATATATTATATTTCCTGCTTCAAACATAAAATACGGATTACTGCAATTTTCATAACGCAATATGGCCAGTCATTACACTCCTTTCTCTGTAGCGGTATAACTTCTTCATTCCTCGCATAAAAGGAACATGTAATTGAGTAAATGGACATTAATCTAATTGGGACGCTCATATCAGCCTCACCAATCCTTCTATTATCTTACCTGGTCAGGTTAAGTAAAATCAAACACAAACAACGTCACATTTCATTGTGGGTGGGTGGATAATCAAGCTCCTCTCTTGCAAAAGCAAACGATCAAAGTAGACCAACCTCAATCTCAAGTTAGCATAGTTTGTGATGATAATACTTATGTACGTATAACAGTGATTGGTTGGGATTGGGACTCTTCATTCAACTTCGGATCGATCATAGTCTTTGCAAAAAAGGTAAAGAAGAGAAGAAGTGCAGTGGCACAGATAGATAATGTCGTGTGGAATACATAGTAATGCAATCAGTGGTTCTTTGTTTAATTCTTACTAATTGTTAGGTGTAAATCTATGTCAAAAAAGTGTACAGCACGTAGACACTATAATACTCATGCGTGGGTAGATTAAGAATAGAAATTAAAACACAATTCGGATTATGATTATGAGGACATTATTAATGAGGAAATGTGTTACGAAAGATTTGCCTTCATTTTACACCACTACTTCCCGTGCAACAATAGGGCATTGAAGGCACACAAACAAATGTGAGAAAATATGTCTTTTCTTGTGTGCAACGTTAACATAATTTGTTTGAAGTTATTGCAGTATTTAAAAGCTGCTGTTTCAATTATATTTAAATAGATGTGATTAAATGTCCCTACTCCTGTAATCAAGCTATTGAAGCAAATTAGAATTGTGACTGTGAGTGAAACAAAATAGCATAAACCCGGAAGGGTTGAATGAAGATTATTATTATTTTGACACGTCGTGATGAAAGGAGATTTTTATTATTTTATTCATTTGCAAAGTAAGTCAAGACAGTCAGCCATAGGCTTATCAACACTCTGCTGTCCATCATGGCTTGTCATAAGTAAACTTGAGACTGCAACATAAAAAAAACGTCTTAAGTCATAACATTGAAAGGAAGGAAGATTATTTGGGAGGCTAAGGCTACACCCTTCTCTGTTTTGGCAAACGTCTTCCTTAAACCACGTCTCAACTTTGGCTTGTGTATGGATGATCTTTTGGTATCTAATCATAGTACACGCTTATTAGCAACAACAGCTATATAATTTGACATCGTCACCTTTTGTAGCACTTCTAACAGCTCAAGCTGCTTTAGGTGTCGCGGATATGACTAGACTAACCTGTAACCTTCCAAGTTGAGTTCTTCTTTCCATCTTTGGACAACAAACAAGTGGGAAGGGTTCTTGTGCTGGACAATTAATTTAGAAGTTCCTTTATGATGATCAAAAGCATTTTATTTCAATGTTATAAGGAATGATGCAAAACTTTAAGATTAGGATTTGCTTCGAGTTGGCAAGTAGAAACAAACGGGATTGTGGTAATCTTCAGCTATACACGCTACTTTTTTTGCAACAAAGCTGTGAAATATCATATCATCATGACGGACTTTTGGCAAAGTTACTCTATAGGACGGTAGCAATCGGCAAATGTACTGAAAGATAGGCGAAAAATCATTTATTATTTTCAAAAACCTGTTGGGTTATGACCAGATCACGACCAAAAATGTTGTAATTAGGAGGATAAGACAAGGACGAATGAATGAAGTGAATTAGTTGCATCATAGGAGAGAAAATTAACTGTCATAATCATCATTATTGTTTGTGCTTTTGGTTGTTTCCTGTGAACTCAACAAGCATTGTCGTGAAAAGTCCGCACAGCACGAACGTATCTTACCAGTCTAGATATTCTAGGTTAATTAATTAATTACCCACATTTATTTATAGGATGCCGCCTTCAAACTTGGTTATTAAAAATGAAATTCAAGGCTACACATTGCAGACCAACCGCCAGCAACAATAACATGATACCTATTTAAATAGTAACACGTACATAATTTTATGCAATTTGCACCTATTGTTGTTTATTGCTCACTTCATCTTATTATCCATATTTTTCGTTCCACGATTGGGATTTCAAAAACCAAACAAACAACGGTGTTATGTAATGCACGATCGTAACAATACATAGGAATATCGCAACGTACATGTTTTAGCAAACACACCTTGTTCATGCTCAGCTTTGCTCAATCATAATTCAAAATTAGCAAATAATAATAATGAACAGCACGAGCAAATTGCTGTAGAACGAAGAAGGAAAGCATGAAGGCTTAATTGTAGAAGACGAGGAAGAATGAAAAACAAAAATACAGAAAACAGTCTCAGTTACCCATTTACTTACTTACCTTCACTTCAACTATCTCTGATTACTTTTAATGTTCTCATGAAATAATGAATTTTTCGGTGGAAAGTCCCGTTTTGTTAAAAATAGGGTTAAACAGGACGTGGTGCCTGTTGTGCTTTGATACCACACCATCCGTTGTATTAGGATAATCAAGCATCATCAAGAGGAAAGATGGGTGAATAAATATAAAGCGTATCTCTCGAGGTGTGCATGCGGATTTAGATAAGTAGATGAGAAAGAACGATGATGATGATGAGCAAGATCAAATTAAACGAACCAAATTAACAGTTTTAGAAACCGAGTGAGTTAAGTGGTGTGAAATTAAAAGAAATTGTTGCTTTTCATCCTAAAACAGTTTACTCCACCGCAGCGAAGCAATGCAATAAGCAAACGCAATCATTCTATTGCAAGCAGTGCTAAAAACCTATGCAAAGAGAATTTGCTTACTTTGCATGTTACCACTCCTTCTTCTTATAAAGCTTAACGGGTTTTTAACCGCAACAGAAAAGAAGCATGATGATGATGAGCAAGTGTTGTTAGCAGCAAAAATAGCAAGCGTAACACGCTTTGCTTTGCAAATATATAAACTTCAATTTCCAAACAGACAAGATAACGACAGGACCAAAGATGGGTTTTTAGAATTGGAGGTGAGTGAGGTGGGTGATATGGTGACAAGGGCACAAAGTCGAATGAAACATTCAAGAAATTTAAATTCGCCAATTGCATTTTTCACCATTCATCCTCTTCATGACCCTTTAGATTTGACCAGCAGGTGATATTTATTACCCTATCATCTTCTCATCGCCATCAATTTTAAATGGAAAACTGTGTCTTACGATTCTTTTATGTTTCCTGTCTTATCAAAAAAGATCATCTGGCGTTATGAAGAAAATCGTAGCGTGCCCCAGATATGGTGTGTGGCATTTCCTCCATCATTATATTAATTATTATCTAATCTTTCATTTGTTGCCGCTTGCCACATAAAGCAGAGGAAATCAAATAAGCGTTGTGTTGTTGATTATAATTGTTTCACCATACTTTAAATCCTATCCTGGGTGGGGAAGGTATTTTATTGGGATTCCTTTGTTTCAATCGCAAAAAAGGTTTGTGTCTAATGCGATGATTGTTGTTATTTGATTGAATTAAACTAGAACTTGAAAAAGTGTGCCCAATTTTGAAGCCACCTTCCTGTAAGTTTTAGTTACGATTATTTCAATGCAATTAATTAACCTTTTTCTTTCAATATTATGCGAATTAATCGATTTATTACACTTTAATCCACAATGCTAAAGACAGCTTTAAATGGAAAAGGTCCTGGTCATTATAGCGTGAGTTCGCTTTCAAGAGTAGGTATACCAAAGTGGCACTTGCAAACATTGAAATTCAATGCAGCATAGCTTTCCTTTTCAAAAAATTTGCAATGCTAAACAGCATCCGTTTATTCTATTTAAATTGCAAAGCGTATTGCTTTGGTATAATTTAGTTGCATTTTCCATATGCAACTGCACCTAATCCGAAACGCCTTTCCTTCCACGCAGTTCTCTATTCTATTGTTAGGTCATTTCCTGTTCAATGTTTAAATATTCTCTTGAAGGTAGAGAGAACGTAAGAAATATGATCCTTGACGGGATGCACTTAATTTTGCCTTCATTCGTATCGCGTGAACTACAACACTCGCTGTACCCTCATTGTTCTTAATGTGATTGAAAGGTGTGAAGAAGAGTTAATGAAATGAGAGATCACGGATATCATGCCACCCAAAATTAGAGAATTGTGAATTTCTATTTGATTTCTGTGGTGCAAGAACAGAAAAAGGCACACAAAATCAGTCTTATGTCAGTCATCCAATCCAATAAATTAACCTTGTGTGGTTGAGGAAAGCAGAGAGATATTGAACTTCTGATCTACTTCAGGAATGGTTAATTGATGAGAATTTCTAACCCGGTAAATGTCACTACAATTCCGCACAACACAAAAGTTTCCCACGACGTTCTACATTTCACTTCATGGTCGTCGAGGTGTAGCTGAGTACAATTTATTCATCAACTTCATTATCATTACTGACCTAACGTGAAAATGAGTCACATTTAAGAGACAAGAAAGACATTCTATGCACATGTCATATGCCGGCAAGTAAAAGCAATGCAATGCAACATAATATTTTATGCACCAAGCCCACACTTTTCTTGTGCTGATATATCGCCAACTCACCTTTTAAACGTTGCAGATTAATATATTTGCACCTGTGAGAAAGAGCCAAGGCATGACTCTGTCTTTCTTTACTTGCAGACCCGTCATTTGGGACGTGTAAAAGTAAACCGGTACCGGATTCGCCGTCCTCTTTTAAAAATTTACTCAAGTCATACAGTTTATTATCAACATCAACCGCAACTCCAATTACAATTACAATTAGGGAAGAATGAGCCTATCCGTCGTTCTATCTTATGTCTTATCCTGTTGTTGTTTGCTCTTCTTAGGGGTGTAATTGAAGGGGATGAGATAAGTAGACAATTTTAAATGATGATTACAATGATAACTATGAGCGTATGGTTCCATATGCACATGGTAACCTTCATCTACTTCAGGGGAACGGATGAGAGCAAGGTCTAAAAAAAAATTAAAACTGTGCCATCTC
>JAQIWU010001131.1:0-18505 GCA_034696445.1 Isotomiella minor
GCAAGAGGACTTGAAGGCATACCTTTATTTGCTTAATAAGCTCTTATTAAAATAAAATAATTTTCCATTTCTCCCAGTTATTTTCCGTTCAGATAATACACTCAAGCCTATAATAATCACTGTTGAGTCATGCACTGTTAATATGAGGCTCCTTCGTAACAGGGAATATAGATTTCAAAATCATAAGCTTTATTTATTCTGTCATTTAAAGTGAATTGTTTATTAATTAATTTGCTAACTAATGTGCAATAAAATGAATGGAAGATGTATATTAAACTGGAGGTTTGGGATAAAACATGCAGCAGCAAGAATCACCCTGTCTGATGCACACAGTCCCTTGACAAAAGCCATTGATGACTTTTGACCAAGTGCAGAGGGTCGCTGGCATAGGGTTTCCTTCAGGGTCTGCTGACATGGTCAATGCGAAGATGTAGAATGCAAGGACACACCCGAGCAAAATCTTGTACGTCATCCTGTAAACACAAAAGTAACACTTAGGTTTGGAACTATGGAAACGGGTGGGGTAAATTGACAAAAACTTACATGATTCTGGAAGAAAATCCTACTGGACACTGGAGACCGTATTGTGTTCGCCTGACTAATAATTTGACGCTAACCGCAGCATGCTTTTATATCCCTGGAAACTTTGTCCCGAAATTTGCAAAAAGAAAGAACAGTCCCGGTGTCTATTCCTGTAAATTGTATAAACTGACGAAACAGCATATCTGAATTCAAATTGGATTCAAACTTTTTTCAAAAACATCCGTCTAACGTTACCTACAACGGTTCATTTCACTAAGTTGGAAAGATTAAATACGAAAAATTTTGAAAATCATAACTGGTTATAAAAACCACATTTGTATCCCTATTTTTGATACACATGTACCAAAACGGGTACAGAACAGAGTCAAGCGAGTTAGATATTCAACCGGTCCTGGAACACAATTGACAATGGTTTTCCAAAATAAAAATTAGACTTTCAAATTAGCGAGAAGTCATTTCCTAGGCCAACCAATTCATCAAGGTTGCTCATCTCTTTTGGAGTCCCTGTGTAGCGTTTAAAGGGCGTGTCTATGCAAAGGAATATTGTCTTAGTTTCTGTATGAAATAGCGTGAGAACAATCGTGTCACGGGTCGGCGTTGGCAACTTTCACAACTTATCATAATTGCATGTCATTCTTGTTTTGCAAGGAGAAGATGATGATTCACATTCATCATTGAACTTGACATTGACGAAAAGTTAAAGTCTCAGGCTAAAGTCATCGCAATTACCATGTCTCATCGTGTCATAGTAATCAAAAGCACGAGATTTTTTGGACTTTTGGGTTTTGGATGAAACATTAAAGCCAAAGTTCGAACTCACTCGCCCCACCACTACCACTCACGCGAGATAAGTTAACTTGCGAATTGAAACTGTGACTACGATACGATATAAACCACCTTTCATTCACTTTTGGGCAATCTTCATCGACACAGTTTGCAGGGTTCGTCGTGGTTGTGTAATTTTCGCATCCAAAATGTACCTCTTTACAACAGCGTGGGAGTTTATTTTGAAAATCATGGCTTTCTTTATGGCCTACTTCTTTCTTCCATACTTTTTCCTCTTCACTGCCCTTCCCCTTGCAATTCTTAGACAAATTGCCATCTTAACCTCTGGACTCAGACCAGATTTAAAGAATGGCGTCCCTATTTCCCCCATCAGTGGAATGCTTTGCGTTGACGACTATTACCACAAGTCAAAGAACAATGAAGCAGCCATTCTCTATACCGATCAAAAGATTGACGTGGAAACTGCCAGAGAACGCATTCGACAAGTTCTGGATTGTGGAAGGGTGAGACAAAATGAGTTTTAATTGATTTTTTTTATATTTATACTGATGCATTTTTTTCATAGTTTCCTGAACTTAGGATGAAGCTGACTCGTTGGCTAGGGTTTTACTTTTGGGGAGAGTGTGACAACTTTTCCATTGACAACCACGTCTACGAGTGCACCACGCCAAATGAAATGAATGAAGCCGACATGCTCAAGTATCACGACTTCTTCACCACTAAACCATGGATTGAGGGACGTCCATTTTGGGAAATCGTCCTTTTCCCACAGTTCAAACCATCAAATGGAGGGTCAGCATTTGGTCTCAGGATTCATCACGTCCTCGGAGATGCCTTTTCCCTGTACCACCTATTCGACGCCATAAGCGATAACGGTCAGGGAATTGTCCAGCCTAAAAGCAACCACGCTCTTGCCTCTCCCAAGGACCATCACAAACTATTGAGCAGGATCCCAATGCTTGCCCCTGCCCTACAAACAATTCGACAGATATTCAAAATTAAGTTGTCTAAATTGATTCTTGCCCCGTACCACGCCTCGTACAGCATTCTCCATGACATTGAATTTAACGCTTGGATCAAACCAGAGAGACAAAGATGTGACTCCACATTCATCTATGAAACTCACGACTTGGACTTGAGCTACATGAAACAAGTGTCTAAAAAGACGCAAATCCCTCTGAGCCAGCTTGTCGTGGCAGGGACAACTGCGGCACTGAGAGACGCTTTCCAAAGACTTGAAGATCCAGTTCCGAAGAAACTCTCTTGCCTATACCCACTCCCAGCTCATGGTCATACCGGCGGGTTGACAAATCAATTGTAAGAATGTCTTGAAGCAATTTATTCTCACACATAGTCTCACATTTCTCATTCTTTTCAGCGTCCCCTCAACCGCTGTGCTTCCGGTGGGAGAGGAAGACAGGAAGAAACGGATGCAGCTCATCGCAGAAGACTTTGCTTTGAAGAAGGAAATCAGTTGGTTCCAGTACTACTTGGTTTCTGCCTTTTCCAACTCTCAGCAATTCTTTGGACCGCCCCTCGTGATGCTCCCCTTGTGCTCCTTGGTAATAAGTAACTTTGGCTTCCCAGCAACTGCATGGAAAATGTTTGGCACGACTGTGGACAACATTATTATTCACAACGAGTTGTCTTATCATCCTGGAATGAGTGTCATTTCAATGGGGTATAATGGAAAGTTGTCTCTTTGGATCAAGTGTAGAACTGATATTTGTAAGAATGATGAAGAGCCAAAGAGAATGGCTACCAAATTTATTCAGGAGATTCGTGAGATTGATAGTGAAGCTTCTTTGGTTGTGGCAAAGAAAAAATAAATTTTACAATTTTGTCCCTAAACTGTCTTTTTCCTTGATTGATTAAATAATTTCCAATGCATCATATTGCGTTTCCACATGAGAGTCACTTAATGTCTCAAGACTTGTGTGTTTTCATTTCCATCTCGAACCTCAGTTAGTCGCAATTTGCTTCTGAGTTCAAAAGACTAACGAAAAAATACCAAGGATTCTTATTCATCTCAAAAAATGCAGGAAAACTGGATTCTTAAAATGAACTTTCATACTTGATAGTTACGCAAGTTGAAGGACAAGGACGTGGACTTTCACCCTGTCCACCAAAATCTTGCACAATTTCACGTGTACATTGCTGGTTGAGAGACAATTAGTACATTAGCATATCCTATGGACTTGTCGGATCATCTTTCAGCTAATCTTTAGGTCAAGGAGTCAATCGAATTCACTATCTCTCATCCATATCAACATGTTGCTTGGAAGGAACATTTCGTATTCAATTTATCTTGACAATTTCAATCAATCTAAATCTTCTGAGACAGATAAGTTGTTCCAAGAGTGATAAGGATGCTCAAATAGCCCAGCAGCTAAGTGCACCATAGGTCAGTTGCCTCGACAAAGCACTCGGTTCTGTCCACGTTTCTCCACCATATTTCCAACTCCAAAATGTCTGCCCTTTTGTGCCAAGCCGTTGTTCTTTTCTTAAAAGTAACAACTTCCATCTATGACTTGCTCACTTTCCCCATTTACGTAGTCATCAATCCGATTCGGAGACGGCTAAGAGCAATTCACAGGAAGGAAAAGGTAAGGTTATTTTACATTAGGTCACCCAAGTTGATTCTAATATTTTATTCTTTCTTTATAGCCTGAGATTATTCAAAAGTCGGATAAAAGCATAACCCTTCGATATCACGGACCTAAGGGGAAGCTACATTACGACCTAGTCAATAATGACATTGACACAGGAGAAAAGCTATTCAGCTACGCCATTAAGCGGTTTGGCAAGCAGCGATGCCTTGGAACCAGAAAAGTTGTGGAGGAGAAGGAATTCATGGGTCCAGATGGAAAGATTCATAGAAAGTTGGAACTTGGGACGTACTCATGGATGACCTATGAACAAGTGGGGCTGCATGCTAAGGACCTCGGGAAGGGAATGAGGAGCATCGGAGTGGAACCTGGAACTAAAATTTGTATCTTTGGAGAGACAAGGGCCAATTGGCTCATCTCTGCAATTGCTGCCATTCAACAAAGCTACACAGGTTGGAAAGACAATGATTTATTTAAGATGATTTATATACAATTTTCCTTTTATATAGTTGTCACACTTTACGCCACGTTGGGAGAGGAAGGTGTAATTCATGGCTTGAACCAGACTGAATGTGAACTGGTAATTGCATCCAAGCAAACGTTTGCCAAAATATGGAACAATCTCGAAGCTACCCCCACTGTCAAAAATATCATTATTATGGAAGACGAAATGCCTACCGTAAGAAATTCTACGGAGAATGTCAAACTGTTCACATTTCCTCAAGTTATGGACATGGGGAGAAGAGCGACGATCGGTAAACATACAGACGACAAAAAAAATTAGTAACTAAATCACTGATCTCTCTTCTTACAGCCCCGGCCCCTCCTCCAAAACCTGATGACACTGCCATTATAATGGTAGGCACATGAATGATATTTTATGTCTATCTGCAGATTCTACAATTATTTTGTTGGGGTCTTTGCAGTATACCTCCGGCTCTACTGGGAATCCAAAGGGAGTCATGCTATCTCAAGCCAATCTAGTTTCTGGCACAATGGGATTTTTGGATGGGTTTAGAGAGGACAGATTGACCAGCAAGGGTAAGAGACCAATTAGAAAAAAATGTCCTTCATAACTTCATGTTCCACAATCGTTCACTCACAGATGTCTACATTGCTTATCTTCCCTTGGCACATATCTTCGAGATGGCAGTTGAGACCCTTTACTTTTGGAGTGGAGTTCCGATTGGATACAGTAACCCTCTGACACTCTTCGATGGTGCTAGCATGCTTGCTCCAGGATGCAAAGGGGACGCTACTGTTTTAAAGCCAACAATCACCATGATGGTTCCCCTCATGTTGGACCGATTGTACAAAGCTGTGACCACCAGAGTTGCAAAGAGACACCCAGTCGTCCAAGCAGTTTACCACTTCTTTTACGACTACAAACTGAAATGGTACCAGAAAGGCTTCAGTGCCCCATTGGTGGACAGATTCATCTTTTACCGTGTTCGAAACGTGCTTGGAGGAAGAGTGAGGTTCATTGGAAGTGGCAGTAAGTCAAAATCCTGCAACACATTTTTTGTCAGATTGTCACACAAGTTTTTGTGGTGGTTTCCAGGTGCCCCTCTTGCTCCAGTGGTTCATGAGTACATGAGAAACATTTTGGGATGCACTTTGTCCCAAGGGTATGGTCTAACTGAGACAACTGCCAACACCTGCTTTTCCACATGTAACTAATATCATTTATATTATTTCACCATGTTGAGTCTTGCTTGACCCTTTTCTCTACAGTTGGCGATACCAGCCTTGGTCGCGTAGGAAGGCCATTGATAACCTGCAACATGCGCCTCATTGACTGGGAAGAGGGAGGTTACAGGGTCGTAGACAAGCCTCGTCCCAGAGGTGAAATATGTATTGGAGGCCCAAGGTATGCATATTTGAGATGAAACAATTTCAATTGGTCTACAAGATCTTTATGTACCATTGCAGTATCACTCAAGGCTACTATAAACTCCCTGAAATAACAGCCAGTGACTTTTTCACCGACGAGTATGGCATGAGATGGTTCAAGAGTGGGGACATTGGAGAGCTGCACGAGGATAGCATCTTTGCTATCATCGGTAAGATTACAGACATTCCCATCATACGTCATTGAGACCAATGTTTTTCCACATTTCAGACAGGAAGAAAGACTTGGTGAAGTTGCAAATGGGAGAGTACATCAGCTTAGCTAAGATCGAAGGTGCCATCAAGAGCAATCCAATCATTGAAGTAATTTGTGTCTATGCGGACAGTCGGACAACATCCTGCATTGCACTGGTCCTTCCTAATTCATCCAAAGTAAGTGCCTTAAACATTAATTGCATGGAAGTCGAAGAACTAAATAAAATTCTTCCTCTCATTAGCTCTTATCCCTGGCCGATGAGTTGGGAAAATCGGACTTGAGTTTTGAAGAAGCATGTCAAGACCCAGAAATAGTCAAACACGTTTTGACCCTCTTACAGAAACAAGCCAAGGCACACAATCTACTCAAGTATGAAATTCCGGCAGCACTTTTCCTTGTATCTGACATGTGGACACCGGACACTGGACTTGTTACCGCGGCAATGAAGTTGAGGCGAAGGAATATTCAAGAGCACTACCAGAAAGAAATTGATCATCTATACAAAACCATTGCTTAGCAAACCAATTCACATTCAAGTTTTAATCTCAAAAGAAGGAATAAATAAATGTTATTTTCAACTGTACAATGGAAGGTGAGACAGGAAGATTTGTTTCTGTCTCAAAATGCCTCTTTCAATAACATTGCCCTCTTTGTCGTCGTTGAAGTAATCAGAAACAATTTGTGATTCGTTGATTTGTGTATTATTGATAAATTAAGAAGCATCTACCCTACCCACATGCCATGAAATAAATTAAAATAACTCAGAAGACCCCTGTTCCATATTTCTTATGGTTTTATACAAGTGAGATATGTCCTTCATTTTGAGGATGAATGGGATGTTGTGCAGGGCCCCTTTTTCACTTTTTGGCTTCAAGTTGCATTGTGCCCCAAACTGCAAAAAACCAACCTGAGATGAGCAGGAAATGGTCCAGAATTAGGAAAGAAAAATGATAATAACCTTAGAACAATCGCGATTGGTCCTTCCACGCCCTCCTGCAAATTCTGCAATGGTATGATTGAAGGTTGACAAAGGTTCGAGGACTTGGGATACTGCTTTGGTGACCTTGCCCCCCAGAACACGTCCTTGTAATCCAAATTCTTCTGCAAGAACTTTGTTGGCGTTGCAAATTCCAGACAGTGTGCACTCCCATGGAATCACTCCGTTTCTTGCATGTGCCACAGGTATCAAAAGTGGCAGCAATTGTTCAAAAAGTTCCTCTTGTTTGTCCTCAACTGAAAAGCCATGGTCTTTCGAACGCCTCTTTCTCCTTCCTCCTGCAGCAGCAGCCGTAGTAGTAGTTGTCCGCAGCAGGAGTGCAATCGTTGCTAAGAAGTTGAATAGACCGAGAAGTCCCAAAAGTCCAATCGCATTAAAACTCTGCAGAAGAAAACCAGAATCAATATCTCATTTTGCGTATATCAGGTCATGTTAGATTACAACCTCCGGCTGATGGTGGCAACCCCATCCATGGTTGTTGTCCTCCTTTCTCTCCAATCCATTTTGCGAAGATGTGGTTAGAAGATCCACGACACGAGGGTCGTAGTAATACTTCCCCCCACTCCTTCTATCCGCAATTTTGGATTCCTTTGTCCCAGGGTAAGACAAGACCATGTCTTCGTTGTCAAGATGTTCGTAATCGTCGTCTGTATTTCTGAAAAACGAATGTATAATTTTCAATGCTTGAACTATTATTAGGAATGCCATACCTTTGATGGACAATATTTCCCACGTCCACGTCAGAGAAACCTCTTTTCATGTAATATGGAACCACTGTGGCTTTTTTCTTCAATAATTTGGAATGGTAACTTTTATTTCTATAAGAAAATGTTTCATTGTCTTGAGGATCCGACTCAAAATCCAACAAATTATTAGAAGTTTTGGATGAAATTGGGACTCTACAAAAGAAAACGGGGAAGGAGTCAAGGAGCAGAAAAAGAACTACAAACCGAGGCAACATGAGGAATCTCATGATTACCACTGCTTTGATCAAAATTCATCTTTCAAATGAAATTCGTTTGGAGATGTGATATTCAATGTTCTAGATTTTATATTCCACTGATTAATACCGTAAATAAATAAAGATTTTCATCAAAAAATCGGAATTTACTGTAACATCATTTTTTACCATACAAAAATTAGAGACGGTAAGATAACAAATCCGCATAGAAGCAATACATTGTCAAGTAAAATAATTTTGTTTAAAAGGCTAGACATATTAGCGACGGCCTAATTGCGCGACCCCGATAGCAATCATACTATTGTACTGATCTGATGACAAATGTAATGAACCAACCAATTCAAAACCAACAAGTAACTAATTTAGAACAAAAATATTTACAGAGTGTGAAATTACTAAATCCGTTTGAATGTTTGATAGTGGTTATCGCATCAATAGTTTTAAAAATTCAAAGAAGATCTCAATACATGTGACGTCGTTCGTGAAAATGATGGGGGAACAAGGGTTTAAATTAAGTCATTACTCTATTGAATTTTGCAAGGGCAAATTTGCAAAGTTAGAAAGAAAATTGAAATGAAAATATTATTAATAAAGCAGTTTTAAGTTCGCTCAATTAGACTAGAACATTTGTCCTTTTTTCTTTGAATGCGGATGCACGAGGACAGACCATTGTCCTTGTCCAGTTTAAACTGCACTTTTGGACAAGCACGCTTCATCACGCAATGGCGTTTTGTAACTTCATTATTATCCCTTGTCCTTCGTTTAAAAACGAAAATTATTAAAGAAACTTCTTACCCCACGTAATTTTGAGTTTCTATAGTATTGTTCATGGCGTAATAAAGACGGTCTAGTAGAAAAAAAACACTTAACCCGAATGCGGTAGTTGTGATGTTTGTACATCTCATAGAATGGCCATTTTTGTTGAAATTTTGGCCAGCTATTTGCTAGAAGCATTATCAAATATTTCGTCACAAGTGGAACTGTCAACAATTCTATGTGGCATTCACTTCACTTCACACCATATGAAGATAGGGTTAAAAAGTTTGAATCTGGACCATCATGAATTTTAGTATTTACAGTTTTCTTATTTACATAATATTAAACACCAAAAACAAAGTTTTTGCTATTCTTTTCCACTTGGGCGAGGGTGGTGAAGTGAGATTAATTTCTGATTTCAAGAATTTGGACTCGTTCGCTTCAACGACTATTGACTCCTTGACAATGTGCAAAGATAAATACACCACAGTCTCTCCAATCATTATGGAACACATTCCAAATTGTAATATGAGTAAAATCAGATACAATCCACGCTCTTCCCTCAGAGAAGTTGAGAAACCATCTAAATACTCCAACCTAAAAATATTCATTGTTATTCCTAGTGTAAAGAAATCTGTGAACGACAGTTCATTTTTTGACATAATGCTGGACGTCCTCTATGGCACTTCTTTCCACAAACAAAATCCAAATTACATACTTTTAAGGAAACCCGAAGAAACTTCTAAAATGGGAGTGTATTTCGATTTCCTAGCCGAATTAACACTAACCTCGAAGTTTCTAACGTTTGGTGAAAACAGTGATTTGTTCATGCTTTGTATCCCATGCGGGCGTCAGTGGATTAAGATATCGGATAGAACGCACATGTTTATTACGAACTTGTGGAGACGACTGCATCAGGATTTCCATGGGATGGTAATGACTCCAGTGACGCTACTTAAGTACAAAAGTCCCGTAGATATCGGCAAAAATTGTTCAGCTAATTTTAAACTGCGAGCAGAATTGCTGAAAAGCCACTGTACAGGTTTGCTGATCAGCATGCTTCACAACTACACGACAATGGTATTTGACAGAAACATCCAAGCACCTTCGGTCATTAGCGTAGGAGACTTAGGAATACCTGAATTTAATGCAGTCGCCAATAAGGATTTCATAGACCGCATTCTGATGAAGGGGGCAAGAAAGATAGAGCTCTGTGTTCACGGCGTTCACTTTCTGCCATTCAATTACTTTGTCGCAGCTTCAATGATTTCCGCAAACAGTTTCGCAGGGCTGCTTTCCCCTTTCAGCATGGGGAGCTGGGGGGTCATTTCTATTACGGTGGTTTTCGTTATTGTAGTTTGTGTTATGTTAAGCAAGAACAAAGAGGGGGATTTACTCACCTCGTTGAGTGACAAAACACTCTGGACGCTTTCTGTAGTTTTCGATCAGGCCCAGTCATCTCAAACAAAACAACAGTTTCGTAATGTTCTTCTATATTCCCCGTATATTGCTATGTGGTCGTACATCTGCCTGTATCTTGGAGTTCTGTACAAAGGGGGTCTATTCTCTTCCCTCACGGCTCGGGAATTACCAACAGTGCCTGGAAGTTTCAAAGAAGTGATTCAAAAGATGGCAGTATTAACTTTGACTAGTGCCCGAATGATACTTTCTGACAGACAGACTGGGGACAGCTCTTTATTTTCCATTTCCCTGTTGAAGGATTCAATAATTCCAGACTTAATGGAAGATCTGGATAACACATCCGCCTTATACTCCCATTTACAAGATGTATTGGATTACACATACTTCATCCCAGGAAGTATTTTCAATATTTCAAGGGCAATGGCAATTGCTGCACCTCCCATGACATCAGCTTTTAATATGGCTAAGGAAGAGGTAACCAGCGGTACTCTAGAAATGGAACTTGGCGAATCCTTCGCGGTATTGGATACTCCTGATGTCTTAAACAGATTCAGTAACGCCTATTCATTGACTGACAATTTAGTGATTATGCGAAATCATGAAATGACGCCATTCATGAGTCGGGTTCCATGGAGGGGAGCTAGAAACTTCATGTTCCCTTTGTTCTCAAAAGGGCTCTCCAAACTTGTCGAATCAGGGATATACGCAGAGTGGTTCATAATTGAAGCACGGGGAGCGGAACTTGACGAAGCAAAGTACATTGATGAAACTGCCTATGAAATACTTAAAGCGAAGGCTATGTCGGCACTGAAAATAGAAATGCCCTTCACACATGAGTCGAAACCAGTGTCACTGCAAGCAATTAGGTACGCTATTTACCTGAGTGGTATTTTAGCGTCCATCGGGATTGCAGCTCTCCTTTTTGAAATTGCACATTATGGATGTTGCAGGATGGTAGCGTGGACATTTCTGAAACGGCGGTCTCAGTTGTACCCATTAATAAGATAAATCCTGGTAATAAAAAACCCAGTTTGAAGAAACCGATAAGAATTGGAAGAACCCAGATACCAAACGTTTGATTTTCTTGTCATGTTTTAGCGTTTGTCTCATGTTGAAAGAATGGTTATTGTTCTTCATATTACATTACCTATACATTGTAGCCTCTTCTGTTGAATGCCATCTTAACCCTTCATACAGAGAAAGAAAGCCAGCACTCAACGAATACAAAGAAACGAAGGCACTTCAGCCAAGTCCTGTCCTTCACACATTGGAACCCAATTGCGTAGGCGTTAATGGCTTTAACCATTGCAAACCTCATTTTATACATTTGTTGAACACTGCATTACTTTCGAATTTTCATCCTTCTGACTAAATTTACAATCCTAGAATTGCATAACGCTTTCCCCTTTGAATCGAAATGGCGTCCATAATTGATATATTCTTCATTAATCTAATCGTTCCAATTGCCACAACCTTTACTTGTTCTCCCACTGTTCCGTACCGGTTTAGTAACGGCGAGGAGGTGAAAATCATTACAGATTTCAACAACCTGGACCCGTTTTCTTCCAACGTCGTGGACTCTTTAACAGTTTGCAGAGATATGCAATCCACATCAACAGCATTCCCTACACCCACTATTTTGGAACACATTCCAAATTGGAATCTCCTTCTCTATGGGAGCAGATACGCTGCGAACGCTTCAATCAGGCTTGAGAAACCGTCTAAATATTTAAACGTGAAGGCATCTTTCGTTTTGTTCAGCGTCAAACAAACCTTAATGGAAACCTTCTACGCCATGCGCAACATTTTCTATGCGATTTCCTTCCACAAACAAAATCCAAGTTTCATTCTTATGAACAAAATTGAAAACCTTTTGGTTCCTTTGGATTTGTTCGCAGAGGTGACCGTAACTTCCCACATCTTTATGTTTGACACCATGAGTGATGTGTTCATGCTGTGCATCCCATGTTCAATCAAATGGGTGAAGTTTTCAGACAACTTATTTGAATCAACATACAAAATCTCAAAGCTTTGGAAGGAATTGCACAAAGACTTCCATGGAATGGGCGTTGGTCCTATGAAGCGCCTTACATACGATGGTCCCAGAGACATTAACAAAAATTGCTCAGCTAATTTTAAACTCCACAAAGAGTTTGACAAGGATGTTTGTGTGATCTTGTTAATCAGCATGAAACATAATTACACCAGGTTGGAACCTGATCCAAATATCCGAATACCATCCTACATCACAGTTGGGGATTTAGGGACCCCTGAGTTCAATACCTATGCCAATAAAGTATTCATTTTTAACCTTTTGCAACCTAGCGTTAGAAAGATGGAACTGTGTGTTCACGGTGTGCTCTTTCTGCCTTTTAATTTTGTCATCGCAGCAACAATGACTTCTGTAAGCGATTTCTCCGGCCTCCTGTCCCCATTCAGAATGTGGAGTTGGATTACCATCTTCGCCTCGGTGGTTGCAGTAGTAGTGGTGGGCACGCTGTTAAGCTACAGAAACGATATTAATACCCAGACGTATGTGAGTAACGTGACACTCTGGACATTTGCTGTAGTTATCGACCAAGAAGAATCTGCCTGGATAAAACAACAGTTCCGGAATGTCCTTCTGTATTCCCCCTACATTGCAATTTGGTCTTTCGTATGCCTGTACCTTGGAGCGTTGTACAAAGGATTCTTATTTTCTTCCCTTACAGCTCGTGAATTACCAGCAGTGCCCAACAGCTTGGCAGAGGTAATGCAACAGATGCCCATCGTCACTTTCTCTGGTGCTCAGTTGGGAGCTTTGAACGGCCCTCACTTTCATATTTCCCTTCTGAAGGGTTCAATAATCCCAGATGTAATGGCGGATGTAGATAATACCACCCCCTTGTATTCGCATTTACAAGATGTGTTGGATCACACATACTTCCCCGTTGGGAGCGTCTTCAACATTACACGACAATTTGCTAATGCTAGACAAGTTGAGACTTCAGCATTTAATTTATCTTCTCTAAATGCATCGGAAGGCACTCTGCAAATGAAAAGCGGACAACCTTTTGCGGTATTGGATTCCCCAGATATGGTAACCCGATTCAGCAATGTGTTTAGTTTGGATGCCAACTCAGTGATAATTAGAAATTACGAAATATCACCATTCATGATCTGGATGCCTTGGAGAGGAGTTAGAAACTTTATGTTTCCATTGTTCTCAAGAGGGTTATCTCAGCTTGTGGAGACTGGAATATATTATCAGTGGTTTATAACCGACGGACGGGGGAAGGAGCTCGAGGAAACGTATAGCATAGACAACACTGCCTATGAAATTCTTAAAGCAAAATCTATTTCCGTTTTAAAGAAACAAGTCTCTTTCAATGAAGCGAATCCGGTGTCACTACAAACGCTGAAGTACGCCATTTACATGTGTTGTATTGTAGCGTTAGTCGGACTGGTGGCATTTGTGAGTGAAATGACGCGTCATTGGTGCCGGTATTCTTGTACGTATGGTAATTCACTGGGGGCTAAGTTATACCCTTTTATACGGTAAAATTTTAATGGTACTATTGGAGACTATTTGGGTAATTCGAATTAATTACATTAAATATTTAATGCCATCATGATAAACTGAATGTTTCTCAAGGTTGGTCTAGCAAAAATACATTTGCAACCTAATAAAGTTATGGATTATTCGGAATTTGATTGAATTGGAATGTTTTCTCCTGTCTATAGCTGTCTTGCATATTACAAGTGTTCATAAACATTTCGATAATGCCGTGGTGACCTTGCCCAAGCGAATTGAAGAGTGTAAGCTCTCTTGAACCTACCGATTGTCACGTTGCCCCTTCAAATAAAACTTAATTAAGCTCTTGAAAGCCTCGTTTTGGTTTTCTGTTGCTGTGTCTTAAACACTTCCGAATTCTACATGAATTTACAATTTATGGAATTTACAAGAACGCTGGATATCAAATACCACTCACTACGCATTCACGTTTCGTCATGAGTTTTGAATGACTACTATCTATTTGGACAATCTGCGGTCGTGCTACGGCAAATTGTTTCAATCATGATCAGTTTTTGCGATAGAGCGTGTGTTATCTCCAATCAAATTGATAAGAGCACCGATGGTTACATTAAAAAATTGTCACTTTATTGAGGTAAAAATTGTGAGATGACCCGGACCCACAAACATTCAAGGAATTGGTCGTGAGCCACAATCCACATTTTGACGGTAGTCACACTTATCATTCTCTACATGGTAGTACAGGTTATCTTGACAATCATAACAATACCCCCTTCCAGCAACGCAGCTAATAAATCCAGTGCAATCCAGTGGATCTGGGTAATTCCCATCCACGAATGGGGGGCATTGAGCGTGGCCACAGGGTTTGGGGGAAGTGGTTGGACCAGTTGTGGTTGTGGGTGGGGTTGTGGTTGTAGTAGTAGTAGTAGTGGGTGTGGTAGTGGTGGGTGTGGTAGTTGTGGGTGTAGTAGTAGTGGGGGTGGTAGTTGTGGGAGTAGTTGTGGGGGTTGTAGTTGTGGGAGTAGTTGTTGGGGTAGTAGTTGTTGGGGTAGTAGTTGTTGGGGTAGTAGTTGTGGGGGTGGTAGTTGTGGGAGTGGTTGTAGGAGTTGTGGTGGTTTGCTATACAAAAAATAAAGGATTACTTGGTGAATGCTTAAGGCTAAAATTACGTACTGTGGTTGTGGTAGGTATTGGAGTAGTTGTCGTAGGTGGGGGTGAAGATTCTAAATCTTGGAGATTTATAATGAACTTGTCAAACACTGGAAACCCTCCGGCTGTACCGTTGGTCGTAATCCTCAAAAACTGTAAAGGAATGTTTAGGTCACGTAGTAAAAATGTTTGAAAATCTCATTTTACCTCGAATTGTTCTAAATCTGGATAAAGAATCGTGGACACGACTATTCTGGCCCATGTATCTTCTTGAGTGAATGCAGTTGGTGGAGAATTTGTATCGCTGGGAATGACGACAACACTAGCCAAGCCGTTGAAGTACACGTCCATGGTGATTGAATATGCCACTATTAGGTTTGGAGTACGGTAGTATGAGAATGAGCAAGCAGTAATCGCTCCACATGACGACCAAAATCCAGCGGTACCATTGCGCTCTTCTGGGGGGATTCCAGGCCCGGCCGGGCATGTGAAGTCTTGGGTTGCGTGGTATTCGCAAGTGGGGGTGATAATTTGAACATTAAGATCGACAATGGTGTCCAATTGGTAATCCCAGCAGTTTACTGTGGCAAGAAGCGAAAGTAGAATGGGGAGGAACACCTTAGTTGACTGCATTTTTGAGATGAAGAAAAAAGTGCTTGAGTAAAAACGACTCTGGCTTTGGACCCGGCAGGCTTGGATGGTAAAATGACCCATTGAGCCGTATTTATAGTGTCATTTGCAAATGACGTTGATAAGGACAACCGGATGATAACTATACCTAATCATAATTAGTTGTCACCTGTACTGACGTGAAATTGGTAATTTCACGTCAGAGTCAGAACAGGAAAAACGTCAATGGCAAAATCATGTTACATGTTCCAAACCCTTGAACTTTAAAAAAATACAGAGTGCAGCGATAACACTTGTTCTGCGCCTGACTCTAATAATTGGATACTGTAATATTGTGTAATTGTGAGTGACAGATACATACAAATCATAAGTCACGTTGATCACACGCTTATCTAGTATCGAAAAAATCTTCCATTGGTCTAAATTCCATGAATAACGAAAAAGCCTTGGAGAATACTGATGATAAAGTTTCTTTTATCAGTTACTCCAAGATACATAATGAAGGACTAAAGGGATGCCTATGGCGAATTGAATTTTTCCGATGAGCGAAAGTTTGAAATTAAAGTAATCAAAACGATAAAATGGTAACGCTTAAGCAAGCAAGTATGATCACCGTAATCATAGAATAATTCGTTATTGGAATGACCGATTATCGATTGAAGGTACGCGTCTGCTCTTGACCAACGAATGAATCAATGAATGGGTGACCATTCCTTACTTAATTGGCCGTGGGACTACAATAAATAGGCACAGGTTGAAAGTTAGGTGATACGTTGTTTAATATTATTGATAAATTTTTAAAATGTTTAGAACAATTCAATTAATATAAACCCAAAGGTAAGAAATTAACAAGAAGGAGCCTCTGGAGAAGAGGAGTTCAGTCAATTAATAAATAAGATATCCTACTACATGGCTTTTCGGTATAAAATCTCGTAAATTTTCTTTACAGACAACCACAACAGTAATGTCAGTCAGACTTATGGGAAAACAATTATGGAAGATTAAATACTTTACACTGACAACAGATTAAGCTAATGATTTGCAGTGTCGATCTTTGTTGACTTCTGGTCGGCCATCCATGTTAGTCTTTCAGATTCTCAGAGCAAGAACTAATACCAAAATCACAAGAAGGAAGAACGCAACATAAAATCCGCACAGCATGATGCTTCTTCGACCTCGTCCAGGTTCCATGAAGTAATCATTGAACTAAAAATATAACAAAGCAAATTACCAAAGCCCAATAATACCTACGTATATTCGATATTATTATCATACTGGAATTAAGCTCGAGGCGAACATCATGTATTTGGCTTTCTTGTCCAGGTTGGGAATAAAGTGGACACAAAATGTCCTATCATCAAACCCAAGGTTGATCCACTTTCTGTAATTTATCGTTCCGGAGGGTGTCCCATCGAGATTCGAAAACTCCAGCGTTGCAGTCTTTGAGGGGGAGAAGAGACAAAAGGTACAGAAGGGTACCCAATTTGCATTCACTTTCAGAAGCTTCTTCCACTTGTCTTCCAAAGTATAGCCGCCATAAAAGTGTTTGACACTGGTGAACTTCAGAATCCCTGCGCCTTCTATTTCATAATTCTGGCCCTGATATATAACACACCACAAATTAGAAGGATACAAGCCTACACACACTTCTCATTGGACTTACCAAAAGCCCATTTTTTGTAAACCTGAGGATTCCATGTCCGTTGTCAGTCACTATGACAAAACTCATTTCTGGCCCCTTTTCTTTACAACGTCCTAATAGAAATGCTCTTTCTCCACGTCCATCCAAAACCTCGTACACCGTCGTCACGTCAAAAACTGACATCACATCTGAATGAACAAACAATTCACCATATTTAACCAGAAAAGTATCACCAGCCAATTAATTAATTAACAACGCTAGCTAACCTGGTCGGCTTGGCTGTGAGTCCCTTATGTACAGCTTGTCAGTCGATCCAATTAATTCCTCCAGTGTATCGATGAATTCAGGTGTGGCAGCCGTGAACAAATCTAAGCCAAAAAAAACAAGGATGATGTCTAAACATTTGGAACATTACATTTTATAATAAGTACTATGTACCTTTGTGACCTTCACCAGTCCCCACTCCCAAGAGGACGACTGCTTCCGCCTCCTCGGTCGTCTCAATCCCTTCACCAATGCCGTCATGATGGTCCCCACCGTTGGCCTTCTCGGCTGCAGACATCCCTTATCCAATCGATATCGATTAACAATTTTACGAGTTATGGTTCCTCTGGAAATTGAAATTGAGTCAAAGGCTTATGATGGTGCGCCGTGGGTGTGTAAAAGTATGGAAGTAAAACCATTAGCTCCAACGCAACACAGACAAATGTCAACCTACATTTGCTAATTACTTTGTTTACCAACTAATTAAAAAGACAATAGTCGCTTGTTTTATTGTTCAATCATTGTCGACCACAGAATTCATCCGACCAAGGAAAACAATTGAACGCGGGGACTCAAAGTCACAATGCCCCAACATAAGTGCAACAAAGTAGACAACGTTCCTTCCACCCTTATGCTTTTTGTTGGGTCTATTTTATTTCCCTGTAAAAGTTCCGTTGGTATTGTTGTATGGACAGCAGCGATAACTGTAGGGACAATCCTTGTAGTTTACGGCCAGGGTGAACTGCGATATCATCAATCAATTTTTTATACAAATTTTTGGGCCCTTAGAAAGCACTAACCTGACAAGCCGACCGGCTACAGTAGAAACCAAGGGCCTTGTTGCAGGTGGGACTGGATTTGACTGAAAAGATAAATAAACACTCTTGAATTTATGCCATTTGTGATTAAAAGTATCCTACATCTTGGACCAATGTCAAATGCGGAGGCAACAGGGGAAATTTCTTTAAACTGATCCAAAATATTCTTCAACCACATGATGACGCCGTTCGTTTCCATGTCTGCTCTACTATTGTCCATGTGTTTTAAAAGGCTGGGTCCACCCCCACCACCTTCATTTGAGGCGTTTTTTGGTGGGTCTACTATGGATTTGGAAGATACGTCGTA
>JAQIWU010001132.1:0-18498 GCA_034696445.1 Isotomiella minor
CTTCTTCTTCTTCTTCTTCTTCTTCTACTTCTTCTTCTTCTTTTTCTTTTTCTTTTTCTTTTTCTTTTTCTTCTTCAACCAATTCATCGTCATTACATTTCTTTTCCACGAGGATGGTGCCTCGGATGCCGATCGTGGGGTTGATAAAATCTTTGAAGATTAGACCCCCAGGATTGACCCCCTTCTTACCCAAATCCTTACCCGAGAGGTGGACGATCTCGGTGATCTTATCCACAATCCAAGCCGCCTTAGTCCAATCCATGTCGGGGTCTTTGAAGAATTGAGCAGCCTGACGTGCCGTTCCAAGAATGTCTGAGCGCAGTAAGATGTACAACCGCGGCTCCATCTGTGAATAAATCATGGTCATACAAGTACCACAGTTATGTTAATCAATTAGGTATTTAGTTACAGCGGCCAGGTAGTAGAAGAGCCTCCGAAGAGCTCCCAACTCCTCCGCTCCAACTGTGTCGGCGAGGGCGGACAACTCGGCCTCCAACTCGTGCACCCAGATGGAACGACGCTGCTTCACTTTCCATTTTCGAGCCTCATACTCCTCCATCAACATGCGGCTTCGGTACCGTTCATAATACGCCTGTCTTACTAGGCGCAAGGCGCTAGCCCGTCCCCGCCCCTTGAGGAAAGCGTGTCTCCTGTCCCCCACTGGAATCCGGGATAGGACTTCCTTGAAGAGGACCACGCAGACGGACCACGTTCGCATTGGGGCCCTGCTGAAAGCAGACGGTCGTGTTCTCCCCTCCAAAAAGGCTTCCGACTGGGAGAAGTCGGTATTGCTACTGCCGGGGCGAAGGTTCACATTGCCCTGGGCAAGGTTGCGCCGGAACCCCTGCTCCAAAGTCGCTCTGACCACGTCACTCAGGAAGCTCTTTCTCTCCGCCTCAAATTGGGTCATTCTTGAGGGGCCCTGTTGAGCACTCGTGGAAGGACCCTGTTGAGCACTCGTCGAGGGACCAGGCTTCTCAGACTCTGATGCATCATCCGTGGTGCACGTGCTCTGGCTATGGCTACTGCCACCATCTTCATCCTCACTGTCGTCGTCCAGTGGTGGTCCCTCAGGAGGGTCTATCAGGCAAATTTTGACCTGGATTTGCAGATCTAAAATAAAGAGGGTGTCTCAATTAGCCCCAATGACGAAGACATCATTTATTTATTGTCATACCGTCATCTGGGGAAACTTCCGGGTCTCCATTGAAGACTGGGTCCGGATCCATCATGTCCTCTTTTACTCCTTCTGTCAAATCCTTGTAGATTTGGTTCGCTTTCTCCTTGTTACCCGACAGGACGATAAATTTTGTTGGGTGTCGAACCTTGCGCATATGGTCAGCGAAAGACTGGACCACGCCTACTTTCGAGTCATTGTCTGGTGGGAGAGGGAGTGGTGTTGCATCTACAATTGGAATTTGGGGGCGTGGTGCGATGGTGGCTGTGAGAATAGGAGTCGAGTCCAAATTCTCATCGTCACGGGTTACTTTTCGTTCCTTTGCCCTTGATGACCCTGGCCAAAGATAAAAGAAAGCAAGTTTAAGACGAATTCGACGAGTTTAAGACCAATTCCCCAATCAAAAAAGACTAAACTCACGTCGTTTAGGCATGCCTTATGTTTTGCGAAGAAAAGTTGGCGAGGAAATGAGGACAAGTGTGGCGTGATGGTCCACAGAATTTAGCATGGATACCGAATGGAATTTTACTTCTTGCCTTTCGTGGAAGTAGAATTATATAAACCCACATGCACAATTGTGTAATTATAATTGAAAACTAACAACATTCAAAACTTTTAATGGTCTATTGTTTTGCTAACTTCTTGTAATCAATGAATCGATGGTTGGCTGCTTGCTTGCTGACTGCTGAAAAGTGGAGCAGACAGAAGATTCTATATTTGATATTTTATTGGTTTTGATGATATCTCAAGACTCAAATTTCATGACAAATTCCAGCATCGCTTGCAATTTATATCTTCTGATGATGATGAGAGTTGGAGCAGGAGCCAGGTTCCCACGGAATTGGTGGGTACGTGTCAATCGTAGCATTTCTCCTGTACACGACCTCCCCATCGGAGTCTATGTAGATGAGGGTGTCAGGGTTTGGGAAGTCAAAGAGGATGGAGGGCAATGGGGGTCCACCGTTGTATGCCAAAAACATAGCCACTATGTCCCTATAAATGTAAAGTACAAACAAATGCATGTCTCACTATACCCCAGGATTTGATTTCCTTGCTTGCTTACCCTTCCCAGTCAATTCGGTACACGTTTGGAGGGTCATCTTCGGGGAGAAGGGTTCCCTTCCCCCAAATCCCGTAGGTCAATCGTAGCGTCTGTCCGTCCTCCAGGGTGGAAATGTCGATGTCACCTTCGTATGGATGGCCATAAAGACCTACCAACTCGATGGGGTTAAATTGTCTCCGGCTACTGATCCTTTCTTCCTTCATGTCCTTTTTCTTTGTGAGGGTCTGGGTGTTAAACGAGGGAGGAGGATGGGAGGCGGTGTTGGTGAGGTGGAGGGTAAGAGCGTTATGGAGGGAATGGTGGTCAGCCCCTCCCCCTCCCGGTCCATTGATTGCGGTGAACATCCCCATTCCCAATTGTGGGTACACGGTGAGGCGACTTGTGAATGGCGACAGGTCCCCTTCGTGGGTAATTCGTTGGTGGGTGCCATACAGGCCAAGTTCTAATCCCAGACCGTACCCATAGCTCACATCCAAGAGGGTTTGTTCCTCAAGCTTGGGGCTGAATCTGAGCGGAATTGAGAGGTCATAAACCCACTGTAGGACTTCCCACGGAATGACTTGAACCCCATCCACATTCATGCCCTTGTTCAAATGGAAGTGGAGATACTTGGCCATGTCCCCCGCAGTGCTGATGACGCCGCCTGCCGCGGCCCCAGAGTGACTATTGTAGACTGACGCATTCATCTTGGCTAGTACGCCCTCCAGGTTCAGATAATAGCCTCTACTCATGTTCGGGAGTCTTTCGTAGTCCTCTGTTGGCGTGATTATGAGTGACTCCGTCATTCCGAGCTGGGCCAAAAGAGTCATGACCAAGTCTTCGAAAGGTGTTCCTCCTGAAATGTGCGACGCGACCTCACCAGCCAACACAAACATGGCGTTGCTGTACTCAAAGCGAGAGCGAAAGGCACATTTCTCCTGGATGTAGCGATACCTGTATAATCGGTCAGCCCTGGATTGATAAGCCCCCGCCGTCACGCCCAGACCGTAGGAGTTGAGGCACGTCCGGTGGGCGAAGAGGTCGCGGAAGGTCACCTGTGCCGTGCGATACCTGTCGCTGAGGGTTAGGTTGAAGGAGGGCGCTAACTCAGAAATGGGCACGTCCAACACGCCCTTCCCTAGCTGAGGGAACCTCTCACTAAGTAGCCGGACTGTTGTAAGGGCAGCGAAGCTTTTGGAAATGGAAGCGATGAGGAAACGTGTGGATTGGGTCATAGGGGACCCAACCTCTCTATCAGACACCCCATAGCCCCTCAACCCCACCTCACCTCCACCACTTGCGTTAACAAAGGCGAGAGCAAGGCCAGGGACTTGATTCTCTCTTCGCCAATTCTCAACTATTCTGTCCACTTCCACCCAGTCGCCTTGGCCCCACACCACCACTAAGAGGGGGCCAACGAAGAGAAGCAGCCTTGTGAAAAACATTTTGCTACTGAATGACTATCATGCATACAGGATTTAAATGTGTCAGCAGATATACGTCGTCAATCACTCACAGCTCCTTATCTTCTGATAATATCTATGGCATGGAGTGACTCTGATATACAATCTCACAGTGCCCCGCCAACAGCACAATCAACCAATTTTGGTTCCATTTCCATTTTGTCCTCGTCCTTATAAAAGAGACTCTACACAGTCCTTACTCCTTACCTAATTAAAGAGACTCGTAAAGAAAGACTAATCACCTACTGAAAATCAACAATCTGAATCGTCAACTCAAAATAAAGTGAAGTTTGGCAAATAAACATTTCCAGTAACATGTCATCTCGAAAAGATGACAAATGCTGCAGAGATTGACAACATTTCTCACTGTGCCCCTCCTCCCTTGATTTCAGTTTTCTTTTTCTGCTTTCTGCTGCACTTTCAACGTGCATTTGGACTTGGGTGAAACCGAGTCTAAAGCTAAATCAACGTAATCGAATCAACAGCACTGCATGCCAACAGCTTCATGGAAGATTTTATTCCGAATGTTGGATGTGTGTGATTTTGTTTGATTCTTCTTTACTGATTTGATTGGAAACACAAACAAATGTCTGTCAAATCAGAATCAGAAAGAAACCTGCAAGGAAACTAAGAGCATGTCGTGTTCAGAAAAGTGTTGTTGGGGCGATATGAGAAATGATACTTATTCACTCACAATCAGAGCCTGTTTTTATTATACGACGTTTTTGGCTACGTTTAGTTGATCAATTAGAAAGACTCAATGAAGGACTTGACAACTAAGTTCTACTTTTAGATAATCTTTACAATGCTTAGGTAGCTTTTTTCTACGAAAAGAGTAATTAGAAATTACAGACATGAACATCTTGATAAATGCATAAAGGGCAAAAAATTCTCAGGTAGTAAGTTTGAATCTTTTTCACCATTTTCTGCATCCAGTCAAAAATGTTAAATGTTTTTACAGTAATTAATAATGATAAATATAGATTTACATAGATTGCATGCGGAAGTGAAACTTCATGCAGATATGAGTCATTTGTAAGTACACATTCTTTGCATAACATTATTTAGGCGCAATGATAAAGGTACACAGATTCAGAAAAATTGCAATGGAGCAATGATAATTGCACTGCCGAAAAGTCCACAGATTTTGATTTTTCAGAGAAATATTATGTAAATCTTTAAATATCAATCTCGAGATAAAATTTTTTTCTTTCTAAAACTAAGCGAAAATATTTTATAGGCTATACATGTTCTACCATAATTTCTTTGTCACATTTTTGAATACTCCCTTGTCGTACAATTGAATATGGGGGGAGGATTGTAGAGCTCTGCGATGATATATTTTCTTTTTCAATAATTGATTTCAGTTATGCATTTCAAATACAGATATACTTTAGATTTGACTATTACACGGATAAGATAAAAATAGCTATGCTGATCATCCTATACAATTTTTAAGGGTGCCCATTACGGCAATTCTACACGACGTTTCTTTCAAGACCAAGGATGAGTAGTTTACTTGTTTTCAATGAGTGTTTGCAGTTGAAGGACGAGGGAACGGGCTATTTGGAGAATCAGTTTGGCGTCGTGTCGTTCAGCCATTTCTGTGGAGAGTATAAAAGTGACACCACTGCACAAGTTATTCGACTACTCATGTCTTACCGTTAAAGAATTTGATGATGTCCGTGAAGTCCATGGAGTTGGCGAGGATGATTCCCCTGTAGTACGTGAGGAGTCCGAGGGCGACAAAAAGAACAAAGTCTGAAGACGCTACTTGTCTCGCGGCCCAAATTGTCTCCCACATCAGGAACACGTCGTCATAGCAGAATTCTATTTGAAAGAACACAGGTCACAGCAAACATTCACTACTATTGTAAGCCTTAAATGTCACGCACCTCTTTTGAAGTCAAGGAGAAACCACCGATAGCAAAAGTAAAAGTGCGTGTAGTCTCCATTCTGCCTGATGAGACTGAACAAGTCATGGTCTAGGATTTGCAAGAGGGAACGCATGTTCGCAAAGTGAGAGTCCATGGCTCCACCACCACTCGGAAAGTTGCAAGACATTCGCTCCATCAGTTTCCTGAAGCAGCCGTAGGCCAGAGCCTCATCGTCTAGGATGACGAGGAGAGGGGCTGCCAAGTCACACATCCCCTGCACATACCCCATCTCCATATTTTCCCAAACGTAGGTGCACATGACGTTTCTGAGTTTGTCCAAGTTGGCCTCCGTAAAATACCAGTAGTTACGATCACAACGCTTGACGTCTTTGTCAATTCTGTGGATGTTCAAACCGAAGGACTCTAAAAGTTCAGGAGAGATCACGCCTCCCTTCGTCTTGGTGGGAGATGCGTCGTCACTGCTCGAAATGTCTGACAAACTGTCAATTGCATTGGATTGTTCACCCCCGCCTCCAGAAGACTCTTCTTGCTCCTGCTCTTCAATCACAGCGTCCTCCTTACTCTTTTTGGCAGATGACGTTGTCGGTTCAACTTCCTCAAAGACCTCGTTGCTTTCATGCGTCTGTAGATGTTTTAGGGGAGGATGGACTTCACTTATCGTTCCTTCCGAGGACAATTTGGCCAAGTTCATGGCCATGGTCTCCTTATCCTTTTGTCGAACAATGGCTTCAATAGCTAACCATTCCGACATTCGGTCTTCATAGTCTCGGCGCAGAGTAGCTTCATCCTCGCCTTCGATCGTGCCTGAGAGCAGGATGGGCCACAACTTCCGGCGAAGGGGGTGGGCCATTCCACCGAAATAGACGAGTCTGTAGATTTCCTGCATGCTAATGTTCCCAGCCTCTTGCATCTGCTGCCACTTTTCCTCTGTCAATCCCCCCGTCGCATCTGCAAAAAAAGAGTTGAGTTGAACAAAAGAGTGTCGCACACGGGTGGTTACAGTGCTGTATTTACCTTCAGGAATGTCATGTTTGATGGCTTCAGGATGAACGAGACCAACCAAGTGGGTCCTAACCGTGCGTAAGTGTCTACAGTGGGCCAGCCAGCCGTAAAATGCTCTGGAGATTATTTGTTTCTTCATGGATTGGCACACGATGTGGATGGACTCACTAAGTATAAATCCACAGAGTCAAGCCTGTTTTATATGGCCAATCTAAACGACTCACCCCTGTTGCCCCTGCTCCTGAGTCTGAATCTGAAGGGACGCCTGTTGCTCCAAACTTCGAGAGGAGGACGTTGACGACGTGGTGGAGACAGAGTGGAGCGGAGTAGACCGCGGAGTCACGGGTGGAACGGCCGAACGAGGGGTCGAAGGAGACGACGTCCATCCAGGAAACTCCAGGGTCTCATCTATATAAATGGGAAAAAACATAGCATTACAAACGCTGCTTTGACAAGACGCTTATTGGAATTGAAACCTGATTGCAATGTGCGTAGAAAGTGTGGGTAAACGATGCGAAAGACAAAGTCAGACGTGTCAATGGTCATCCCTCCTGCCTCATTGCTATCACCATCATTTCCATTGTTGAGACTGATTGTCATCGTCGTGGTCAACATCATCTCGTCGCCTTTTATTTGTTCAGAGTGGAATCGGCTGCTCCCTTTCCTCCTGAGTTTGGGGAACACCTTCCCCTTCCCCCGCTGCGACCAGAGGGGTGGGTCTAGCATCCCGTGAGGCAGCAGCCCATTTTCCAAACAGGAGAGGAATGCGAGAAGATGACCTCCACGAGGGAAGTGGATAGGAGGTCGCTGCACCCCGTCCTGTCCCACAAGGACGATCCAGTCGCTCTCCAACCCTTGGTGGCAGTGAACGTAGACCGTCTCATGCACCAACACGTTCAGGGCGTATTCCCAGTAAATGCCTTTGTCCGGTGTGTTTGGGTCAGCGCACCCATTCATCAACTGATTCGGCGTCCACTTCAAGTTCAAAACGTCTCCATACTGATGCAGACTCATGTAACCTGCCAGCGGTTGCGTCCCATCCTTCTATAAACCAGAATGCAACAAAAAAGGGACATTAATTGACATATAAACCAACAATGGGAGGTAAAAGGCGTTTCGTTTCATACAATAAAGACCAGCACGTTGTTCTTTCCGTAGAGAAGGGTGGATTTGTTGTTTTGATGCAATGACTCCACGTAGTCCTTGGATCTCATGTTGTCATCCGAGTTGCTAAATCCAATGCTTCCCTTGTACTATGAAAAACACCTATAATTATGATATCGTATATTCAGCTACTTGAGACCATTACGTGCAAGCCAGGCCGCCTGTTATGGACCGGGGGAGAGGCCGGGGTGACTGGAAACTGTCCTGAAGATATCCTGTGTCTTTGAACCAACTCATCCGCAGGGGGGTCTCGCCAGTAGTACTCATTCGTCCTGAGCTTGGAAAAGTCAAGGGCGCAGGGTCCGACGAGGAGTGAGCTCAGGATGGACCCGTAGTCTGGGTCCGAGACGAGGGCGTCCTTCTCGTAATACTTGCTACTGTTTTGCACAATGTAGTCGACGATCTTGGCGAGCTCCTTTTCAATGAGGGCGAGGCGGATCCAGAGATACTTCATGGAGGCCGTGTTGTGGGGATTGGAATTCTTCTTTTGGAGTGGGGGTTTAACTATGCTGCCGCTGCTGAGTCCAGCGACCAATTTGATGGCGCTATTCTCACTTCCGGAAGACGACCGATCACAGTTTTCCACCTCCGCGACCAACTGAACGATCGTGGCCGCGGGTTGGAAGGACTTGGCCACTTTGTGAAGGAGTGCTGCCGTCGAGGAACTTTTGAAGAGGCCAAGCGCCCGGCGCTTCAGCCCGTGGGAGACACATGCTTCGACTGCCGCGCAGAGGGACGTGATGCTGCCACTCTCCTCGTGGACAAACTTCTTCGTCACCCCCTCCTCCATGATCGACTTGACCTCCTTCTTCACGTTGCGAATTAGTTTCTCCTTCATTGTTCTCTCTGCAAGCAAAGGGTGCACATTCACACTTTTGTACGTGAAGGATGAGTCATAGTGGTACCTTACCTGAGGACGCAGAGCCCATGCTTACCACCGCATCGACAATAGAAAGAGTCCACTTTGGGGGGTACAAATGAAGTCACTTTCGGCCCTTATGTCTATACAAACACGCGTGTCAGAGAACCCCAAGAATAATGCAAAATAATAATTGAGTTTACAACCCACCTTCCCATCGTCGTCTCACGAACTACCAGAGTCTGTTGTCATACGCAACGCAGAAACGGATTGGAGGCTTAAAAGTGTGTCTTTAGTCAGTCAATTAGTTGTATCGATCGATGAGGACCAGACCGCACGACCACATCGCAAACACGCCATAGAACATGACGACATGCTCTGAAATGAAACATTGTAATACTGAATTATTGGCATTGGTTTTAGTGCGCTCTGTTTGTGGCTTTCATGCCAGATTTGCTCATTAATTAAAACAAGACCGGGTGCTATTGATCCATCCTTCTGTCAATTTTGTCTGCCTGAATATAGAATAGAAATGCATGCGTGTGCTTGCTTCTGACAACGGTGCTGCAACATTAGTAACAAGAAGGGTGAGACCAGGGGGCAAGGTGAGACAGCCGTCCACAAAAACACTAAATTAAAGTTGTTTCAGTCTTCCATAGTTTTTATAAGACAAAAGGGATTATGTAACCTTGTTGCACAACTGTACTCCACTTGGATATCGTCGCCGGATTGATGGATTAGTCGTGCAACAGAAATGAATTGTGAAAGTGTTCACAATCAGTCAGTAGGGGACAATTAACACAGATCGATATAAAAATAACTGTTAGTAAAGTAGAGAGGGGTACGGTGAGATGCTCATTGCTCAACCATTTCCAGATTGCTTTTTGAATACAATTCTGTCTATTAGAATTAGAGGGAAAATAGTTTAGTTCTTTTTTGTTCGCTGAAAACGATTATTGGTTTGAGTTTGAGAATCCTTTCAAATACTATCATGCTTCCTGCTCTTGTTAGTTAGCTCCTCTTCGCAAAAGAGAGTTTGCAATTTGTCAAGGTTAAATTTCAGCACACGACCAACTTACCAAGTTCAAACTTCTTCTTCTTATCTTATCAATGTCCGTCCATTTGGTCACGTCTTATTTGTACAGATTGATGCTTGGCTTGGCACGTATGTATAGTCACCAAGAAGTCCGTTTTTTTGAAGGAATATTTTTAATGGGGCAAGGGTGCTAAATAAAACTAGACTAAAGTGAAATAATCAACTGACGAGGAAGAGCACAAACCTCCTATCCTCTCGACTGTGTAGTAGTAAGTAAAAAGGCTGGGAGAAAGCAGCTTTCTCTTTCCAATACACTTTCTCTCCTTGAGCGCAATCGGAACATATAGAGAGAAACTATGTGCTCCACATGCATGCATCCATGCATGCATCTATCTGTCAAATAAGCTTCCCACTTTCCCCGAGGACACACGCGTCCACATACATCATCATTTTCATTGTGTTAACTACCTATAAACTAGCAGGGCTCTTATGGACTATGGTTAACTCTCACTCTCAGCATGATGCATCACATCTCTCCATCCTTCAAACACCAAGGATTCTGACTTTTGCGTGTCTGTATTTGTGTTTTGAAGTGAAAGCACAGTGGAATGTAATCGATGAACCCTTTTTTTATTAACCATCTCGTACATTGTTTTGTACAACAACATGAGCTTCTTGGCTTTTGGGTTACTTTCTTGATGGATGGATGGACAGACCAAGATAGTCTATTTGACATGGTGACTTCCACACAGGAGATACCTCATCTTGAAAAGCTCTGCTTTTACTTTTGCAAGTGCAAAGTGCGGCTACCTGTTGTTGTTGGTTTGGTTGACTGGGCTTTCCTCTCTCCACACACTCCAATCCTCTTAACCGTCCTCTTCTTCTCAGTTTCCTGTGGCGTGGGGAAGGGAGACGCGGATAATAAGTACAAGGTCGAATGAAATGAAGACCCAGCAAAGACCCAAGTATTCCTTCATCGTTACTAACTTTCACCCGCACTTTCTCTGTCTCTAGAGCCTTCTCACCTCGTCTCATATGGATATGATATCCCAATGCACATCTCTCTCTTACATCCATGGACAAACCATATCTACATGACGAGGATGATAAGGACTTCTATACACGCTCGTCCTTGTATCCCCATGGGCGATGTGGTAATGATAATGCTTTAGGTCTCTATAACTTTGTTGAAACAATAATTAATTGAAAATGATTTCCTTGTTTCGACCTCGGTATAAATGCATATTACTTGTGGCTCAACTGGGGCAGAGTGAGACTTGCGTTCAAACTTAAAGTCTGACATTACCTTTCCCCAGAAAAGCCACTTGCACTTGTATTTACAAATCTGACCCTACATGCCTTAGCAGTGTGCCATTAATATGTACTACAATGTCAACCTATACCTTAAAAGCACCCTTTTGAAAGTAAGAGACAAAAAGATAGGGACACCAGTGCGTGTTCTTCGGCATGGGTTAGTCTTTTATCAAAAAAGAACAAAAAAGAAGGTCCAGATTGAAATTTATTTGTAGCCAGAAGGAAAGAGAAAGTCGTTCGTGTTGGATTTTACCATGCGTTTTTGCAGGAAGCGTCTTCTTTGGTGAAAGTGGTGGTGGTGGTGGTGGTGGTGATAGTTGGGCTCAGCTGATACATGAACCCAAACACAAAGAATAATACAAACGAATTTTGAAGAGCAGCAGACACACAGAGAACAGCCACCAGACAAAAGAATCATCAGTTTTGTTTACAAATTCTCAATTTTTTGCTGGTGATAAAAAGATAATATTTTAAAAAACGTAGAGGAATTGAAAATTAAAAGTCTGGAAGAGGATGACGTCTTCTTCTTCTTCCAAAGCGAGTTTGCCCCCCTCTTCTTCGACGTCGGTAGTAAAATTGAATGCAATGTCTGGGTGCATGGACGAAGGTCCACCCTGCCACATTTTGGAAATAGATGGCTTTAGATTCCTCCTTGACTGTGGCTGGGATGAGTTCCTGACCATGGAACCCCTTCACAGGCTCGAAAAGTAGGGCCCCCAAAATGAATCACGCTCATGTAAAAAGATAAGATTTAAGACAGCTAGGGCAAAGACATGGCTTTTGTTTGAAGGACGTGTGTGTGGGGGGGCAGAAGAATGAGAAGACGACGCAGGCGATGAGTTAAGTTAGTACCTCTTTTTAATTATTATTCATCATCAGACACTCCAGGTTGACTCTTTTTAATCCATTCTTTTGTCTTTTCTCTTACCTCTTTCAGGGGCAGAGGGGGGAGGGGCGCAATAGTGGATGTGGGGACATTGACATTTTCAATGCCCCTTCGACAGTTCAGTTTGTCAAAAATCAAGATTCGCCTGAAGATTCAGAGGTTCATGTTGGTGATCAAGTGTTGCAGTTAACGTAGGTCAGGTCAAGGATCACGGAACCATTGTCTATCAACCTACCCTACCTTCAAGACACACATCTGCGTGGGTGGATGTCTGTAGGAGATAAGGTCTTGACGGAGGACAGCCATTAGCCATATAGAATGGTTTTGTCCATGGAATTTCTTACCTTGCCCCACTGCACGGCATTCTTTCCAGAAGAAACAGTCGACCATGTCTTGCCCTGTCTTATCTTATCTTTTATGCATTTGAGCACCTTGAGGACTAAATCACATTCTGACAATTTCTTTGTTTTTTTTTGTGTTTAATTACAGACATGTGTCTCGGATCAATTGTGTTCTCTTGTCCCATTCTGATGTACGCCATTTGGGAGCTCTTCCATATCTCGTGGGGAAGTACGGCCTAGCCTGTCCCGTCTATGCGACTGTCCCTGTATTCAAAATGGGGCAAATGTCACTCTACGACATGTACCTTAACCACTACAACAACAAAGACTTTAGCCTTTTCAATCTGGATGATGTGGACTCGGCTTTTGACCGAATCATTCAAGTCGAGTATAGTCAAACTGTGCAACTTAAAGGAACTGACCTTTCGATTACTGCCCTGCCTGCAGGACACATTTTGGGAGGAACTATTTGGAAGATCTCGAAACCTTCGGAGGAGCCGATTTACTATGCCATAGATCATAACACAAAAAAGGAGAGGCATTTGAATGGGGTGGAATTGTTGGCGAACCCCATGGTCAGACCGACCAATAACATTAGTGTCAAAGCTGGCATCGTTATTACAAATGCAATGAACGCACTTTACGTTCAGGAAAAGCGGAGGAAATGTGATGACACGCTTTTAGGTATTTGCATATGCCACACTTTTGATCCCCTTTCTTTTTGTATACAATGCAATAACGATTTGATATTTTGTTCATATTTGCAGAAGTGATGCAGCAGACGCTCGTTGCTGGTGGAAATGTCCTTGTGGCTACGGACACTTGTGGGAGAGCGTTGGAAATCATTCTGATGATTGATCAAATGTGGAAAATGAAGGGATCAAAATTGTCTCAATACTCATTAGTTTTCATGAATAACGTCGCATTCAACGTATTCGATTTTGCAAGACAGCTTGTAAGTGACTTTTGTTGGTTCATTTGATTCGTGACTAATGAATGACGCGTGTCTTGTTTGATTTAGACTGAGTGGATGGGGGACAAGTTGCAAAAGGTGGCTGCTGAAAAGACAAATCCGTTCCAGTTAAAAAATGTCACTCTGTGTCACACACTTGTCGAACTAAGTCAAGTTCCGGCACCCAAGGTAAAAATGGGAAGGAACGACGTATACATCGCATGGCTGCAATATAACAGCACTGTACATTTACTGTTCTTTTGTTAGGTTGTTGTTACAAGTTCTGCTGACCTGGAATGCGGCTTCGCACGCGATTTGTTCCTTCAATGGTGTCAAGACCCTCTCAGCTCTGTTGTGATAACAAGGTAATAATGGCTTAAATTTTTTGAGGCACCTCCACGGACAAGTTTTGCTTTGCATACAGTCGTTCCTCACCAGGAACCTTGGGTCGGTCTTTTGTGGACGGACAGATTAGTCGTGGCAGCAAGATAGACTTGGAAATGAGATACAAGGTCAAATTGCACGGGGCTGAGCTAGAAGGGCACAACAACAACAATAATAATAGCTTTAATAGTCATCATAACAACGATCCCAAGTCGAGAGGACAGGAAGAAGGAGAAGATGGTGATATTCAAATCATGGCAGCCGACTCCCCTGCCTCGCCTCCTTCTCCCGTCAGCCGTCCCAAGAAAATCAAGTTAGACGACTATGGAGAAGTCATAAAGTGAGTTACTAATAACTGTTATCCTTGTCAGTTGGAAAGTGCTAAAGTATGACGTCTTAATTTCAGCCCTGACGAGTACAGAGTAAAGGAACCCTATCGCCATCCGAGCGTAACTGCTCTGTCTGGAGGAGGACGCAAAACTAACGGATACTCATCACCCATGAAAGACCCCATGCGAGAAAAACCCACGAGTAAAGACTGGAATTATACTCCCACAAAGTCTCTCCGCTCGGCTCAAAGCTATTCCATGAATTGTCAAGTGATCTTCATTGACTTCGAAGGTCGGTCTGATGTTGAGTCTCAAATTAAAATGATCCAAGACCTAAATCCGAAGAAACTAGTCCTGGTGGGGGGAAGTCAAGATTCTACTCAGGCATTGGAAACCATTGCAAAGAAGCTTTTACCGCCGTCTTGTACGACGTGGTGTCCTCCCGGTACAAATCAACCCGTGGATCTGACCTGTAGCTCTAGTAAAATTGTGCAAGTCAAACTGACCAAAGAAATCTTGGCCTTGGTGGAGATGAAAGAAGTGGCAGGAGGAGGGAAGAGTGGCAACTATGCCGTCGGTTGGGTGGAAGGAGAGGTGTCAATGGAAGAAAGGAGCCGACCAGACGAGATGGATGAAGGAGATGCTATACGCTTTAAATTGGATACGATGACCAATCCTGGTGGCAGCAGCAGTATGAAGAAGAAGAAGCCGTTGGGTGTGAACAAACTCAAGTTGACCGAACTGATGGCAGCGCTGATCAACATTGGCATAAACTGCGGAATAAGTAATGGAGTCATCAAGTGTGCTTGTCAGAATGGAATTGTCTACGTCTCAAAGGTAACCAAAGGCATTTGATATGATCTAAAAATCTGATAGATTGAAACCTTTTTGTTGTTTTTAATGAAGGACTCCCGATCAATCCACATCGAGTGTGATGGTCTTCCAGAAGAATACTACACAATTCGAAGCCTTCTATACGACAGAATAGCTATGTTGTAACGCAATACAGTTTTCAAGAACATACGTCATCCCTGCATTTATTGAGATACATCAAACCAACCCTGCTGGAATCGAAAAGAGAACCTCAAAAAAGACAACCCGGAATATAATACTCCAGATACTCATTAATCATTAAAAGCTCCATTGCATTTTTACGCATGATTTGTAAAACACCAAAAAGAAAAGGTCGTTTACGTGTTGTTTGTGTAACTAAAACTATACAAAAGTCTGCAGCTCAATTTTAGGTATTTATACAGATATTTATCTACCCAAACTACTACACTGTGCGTTGTTGTATACAATCTCGAGTCATGTACATTTATCTTGTACCATTTTTTGTACTAATGTTTTGTGTAACATCTTCAGGCATTGATAATAAAAGGGAACTTTTTACAAGAAAGCCGTATCTCTCTCAGTGCCCTAAAATCAGCGATTCCAAGAAGGGTCATTATTATTGTCATTTTTACAAAGACAACGACTGTCGATAACCTCTGTCTCCAAGTGCCCCAATGAGACGAGGGCGTAGTGGGCCGAATTCAAAAGTCTCACTAAAAGATCTCAGATTTGAGCCGGTGTGGTGCTGCTGCAACACTTTTTAATTTTTTAATTGAAGAACGAAACCAAAATTAATCGTAGTTTTAGTATTTATAGAAAACCAAGACTGAGGATGAATGGGTTTTGGCGGTACGGGAAGTGGGTGGTGGGTGGGGTGACGGCGACCCTGGTGTCGTACAAGTCCATTGAGTACAGCCAGTGTTCCTCTCCCTCGTCCCAACCTCCCTCCTCCTCAAACTGGTCTTCTGCTAACCCGTCCGCTGTCCCCAGTGGAGGGACTTGGCCCAAGTGGGACTACAACTGGGACAAGTAAGACTCTTCGTCGTCGTCTAAAGCTCATGTTTTGACTACTTTGTGTGTATTTTGTGTAGAAGGGAGGCGTACAGTTTGGTGAAGCCCCCGAAGAAGGCGGTCCCAACTGACGATGAGGAGGCCAAGGCGGTGGAACGACTGGAGAAGAAGAAGTCCAAGTCCATTCGTCACATTCTTCTCATTCGACATGGGCAGTACAATATGAAGGGGACGTGCGATGAGGAGAGGCAACTGAGTCAGCTGGGGGTGGAGCAGGCAGAACTGACGGGGGATAGGTTGAAAAACTCTGGAGTCAAATTCACGTCCTTTATCACTTCCAACATGACACGAGCCATCCAGACTGCGGAGATCATTCAGAATCATTTGGCCCAGCCGGGGTTGGAGATACAGCACAAGGACCCCATGCTAAAGGAGGGGGCTCCATGTCAGGCAGAACCACCCATCAGTTCCTGGCATCCTGATCTCCACGTAATGAGTCGGATTGATTTAGGTCTATTTTATATTGGGTCAATTTTTTATCTATCAGCAGTACTACGAGGATGGTGCTAGGATTGAGGCTGCGTTTAGAAAATACTTTCATCGAGCTCGTCCTGACCAGACGGAGGATTCTTTTGAAATTGTTGTGTGTCATGCTAACGTCATTCGTTATTTTGTCTGCCGGTAAGTCCCTTCACTATTTAAGTATTTTAAGTAGTCCCTAATGGATAATTGTCTTGTTCATTCCTACAGTGCGTTACAATTTCCACCTGAGGCCTGGCTCCGGATCAGTCTGAATCACACCAGTTTAACCATGCTAAGCATCCTGCCGTCGGGGAGAGTCGTGCTTCGTTGCCTTGGGGACAGTGGGCATTTGCCAGCGTCGAAAATGACGACCTCTTGATCGTGGTGGTTGTTAGGAACATAAAGCTGAACAAACGATGTAAACTGTAAGGTTCTTTGTATGTTTTACTTTTTGAACTCTTGAAGGAAGGAAATAATCAATAAACCCCACGACTGAAAGAAATTTTATGTGACTTTTGATTGAGGATAGGATATGCATTAGGTATGCTGTTTTCAGTTGTGGGTTAGTCCTGATCATCCTCCGGTTCCTCAGGTTCTCCCAGTGCACGAACAAACTCTATACATAATCAATTGGCATTGGTGAGGTTGTAGGTCCCTTGAGTTGTAGCTTAGCTTACCCTCGAAGTCAATCCTTCCATCTCCATCAATGTCCACCTCCCTGATCATATCTTCAATCTCATCCTCGCTAAGATCTTCACCCAGGCAATGGAGCACTGCGCGTAGATCCGACGCACTGATGAAGCCACGAGAATGCTTGTCAAATATCTGAACAATGTGTATTTCAATTCAAATTAGGAGTTGTAATAGTTTAGTAATCTCTGCCCTTACTCGAAAAGCATCTCGCAACTCTTGTTCTTCGTCGTGGTCGTCTGAACTTCCAACAGTTTGGCCGGAGTAGTTGGACACGATTTCCACGAATTCATCCAAACTATGGTTAAAAAGCTTTGTTGCAAAAGGGAATCTAAAAATAACGTAAAAAAGTTACCTGAAGAGGCCATCTCCATTTATGTCAACTTCCTTGAGCATCTCTTTGAGTTCTTCCTCGGACGCAAATTGCCCTAATGAGCGCATCACAATTCCCAATTCTTCCGTTGTGATGTACCCATCCCCGTCCTACACAAACCGTCTTACACTTATTAGACCACTACCATCATCACACCAGTATATTCTTGACCTACCTTATCGAAGAATCCAAATGCTTCTCGGAACTCTGTTCAAGAAGTTAAGAGGATGAGAGTTAGAATCAAAAGTCAATTGTACTCGATAATACCTTTCAACTGTGCTTTGGACAGATTGCTACTGCTGGAGTTTGGGGTGAAGGTTTTAATGGTGTCCAAAGACTGCTTCATCATGTCATCGTCAGCCAGGACGCGTGGCCCTTGGAGAGCTTCCTCCATCTCCTGACTTCCTTCCCTTCTTGTCCCTGACTCGACTACTGCTTCTTCTTCTACTGGGGGCTGTGACGGAGGTGATGCTGTAGAAGCGTTCCCCTAGATAAACCAGTGATTGTATTGTCAAAAAGTGAGGACAGGAAAGACTGAAATGCTTACAAAGTCAAAAATCCAGCGTCGAACGCTGCTTGCTAATGGTTGCACGAATTTCTCTTTATAACTCATTGTGTTTGCGATGGAAAATTAGATTGATTTGGAAGAGCAAGTGGGTCGAGGAGGTTGCGAAAGCCACTAACAGACAGTGCGATAAAGTGCGGAGAAAGCAGGGTGAAAGCAACAGCACGAGAGATCGATAGCACTTAAAACTTTCTCTCTTTCTTTTCGACCCATCTTCACTTCCTTCCTCTTATTCCTCCCATTTCCCAGCATCTATCCATCCATCCTTCCACCACCCGCACATTCTGGAATCCACACGTATAGATTGAGAAACACGGCGTGTAAAGTATTCATCATCATCACTACACTTAAAGCTCAACCACCACCACCAGTCTAAAATCTTCCATTTCCAATTCGGAACGAATAAAAGTGTCAATAAACAATACGTATATACCAAAAGAGGTACGGTTTTCCTGTACACACCTTCGCTGTCTTCCACTTTCACCGCTTTCTCTTTATCCTGTGGGTGTTTTATAGTTTGATTCGTGAAATGAGATGAAAGCACAAACCGGATGGAAGAGAGATTTCATGTATTTTTGGATATCGCTGGGCAAATTCCTTAAAGCGATAAGTTGAGCAAGATCTGTTTCCAGAATGCGATAAGTTTCAAAAGTCTG
>JAQIWU010001133.1:0-18493 GCA_034696445.1 Isotomiella minor
AATGAACGAATCACGTACCGTTCTTCCCAAGAGATTGATCACCCTACTATCGTGGATGTTGTTATGTTAAGGAAATATCTGGGCAGTTGTTATTGAATAAAAATAATAGTCATGTTACAAACGAATTTGTGTCAGGTCAGAGTCAAATATCATTTTATTGTCGTTTTGCTTTCACATTCTAAACACAGGGCGAGAAATGCCTTCCTTCATTGGATTTAGGACTTGTTGTTTCAATATCCTTAATGTCTCTCCCAGAGTCTAAAAAAGTACAGCAGACAATTAATACTAATGTCTTCGTCACTACTCGTTGAATAATACCTTTCGCGTATCTTGCGGCGTCACCACGACATCTACAAGCATATTGAAGGCCATGTAGAAGGCATCGGTGTCATCGGTCCTTTCCTCGTCGCCCATTGTCAGGGGTGAAAACGTTGCCCAGGGCCAACAAAAATTAAGATTGGGATTGAACGATGGGCCACACTGCATTTCAAATAAATAAATGAGGATGTTGCAAAGCGGGATTATGTACGATTCACAACGAAACGTACCATCAATAAATAATCATCATTTCCACAAGCGCTCAAAGTTACGCTGATTTTGGGCACAGTTAAAGTTGCCACTGCTGACGACATTATTCCTCTATGCTTCAGGTACAATGAGCAGTCTCCAGTCGATTGAGGCGAATTCAATTGTGAATTTTGTAAGAAAATGGCTGGAATGTTTCGTCTATTGCACATGTCAAGAAAATGGGCTGCCTTCAACGATTCAGCTTCAAGGATCTCATCACAATTTGCGACGATTCCGACCATGTTTCTAGAAGAAAGGAGAATTTATAAAATAGAAACAAACTCAAATTTATGTATGCTCTGTTGTCAAAAGTCTTAATGCTGCAGGTCCAACTGGTTTTCAAACATTTTGACAACTTTTAAGCATCTGCTAAACATACCCTTCGATATGTCCTGTTCCAGCAATAAGTCCAGGGCCATAGAAAGATTTGAACTCCTTGAACGTGCTGCCGTCTAAAAGTTGAGCAAGGATTCCATACAAACTCACTTTATCATAATGAGTTCTTCCCTCTAGTTCTACAATGGAAAATGATACAAGTAATTATTGCACCTCACTCTCTCTCGCCGCTATCAATTACCATTCCAATAAATGCCGAATTTGGGAGTTTCAAAGTTTTGATGGTCCCTTGGAGGAACATTTGTCATATTCAATGATTCCACAATTTCCCGACACATTTCAATGGCTTCAGTTTCACTCCTGGCAAAGTAATCCGTGCAGCCACTCACACTGTACACAATTTTCCATTATACAGAATGACTCCAACCAAATGGATCACGAAGAACGGGAAACCTTGAGTGCATGAATCCACCTCCGAGGTCTTCATCGGAAACTATTTCTCCAGTTGCAGCTTTTACAAGAGGCGGTCCTCCAAGAAATATTTTACCAATCCGGTCCACTATTATGGCTTCATCAGACATGGTTGGGTTGTACTAGCGATTAAAGAGTGGCTTTGTTTGACTACATTGCTTCATGAACAAGTAATCCTTCTTACCGCTCCCCCAGCAGTACAACTCCCACAGACTAAGGCAATCTGTGGAATTCCTTGCGAAGACATAACTGCTTGGTTGTAAAACCCTCGTCCCCCATGAATAAATATTTCTGACTACATAAAATATAAAAAACAAATTCAACAAGTTGAACCTAAACTTCCACAGTCCAAACACATGCATCAGGCTAGATGTCCTTACCTGAAGGGGTAGAAAAGCTCCAGCAGAATCCGGCATGTAGATGACGGGGAGCCTGTTCATTTCTGCAATCCACTGTGCACGGCCACTCTTTTTGACCGTGATTGGATAATAACTCCCTGCCTTCACCGTCGCATCATTTCCAGAGACCATGCAGTAAATTCCTCTTACTCTCCCAATCCCTGAAACAAACAAAAAAACAAAAGTGACAATGAATTGCTTCAAACCAGGGTCAACAAAATTCCTCCACAAGTCAAACAACAACCACCTGCCTGCAATCACCCCAGCAGAAACGATATCTCCATAAGGCATATCGAATCCGGCCAGCTTGCCAATCTCTACAAAGTCTGAGTCCTCGTCAAGAAGCATCCGAATCCTGTCACGAATCAAAACTTTTCTGTTCTTGACGACGTGTCGCTCAATCCCCTTGGGACCTCCTGACAAAACCAACCATCAAATGAAATCAAATGACCAACCAAATTTAGTTATTAGTGCTACAATGTATGTACCTCCTTGCAAAACGGTTGAGATGAGTTCCCTGTACTTGGTCAAAGCGTCCCTGCCGGCTGCAGTTGCGGTCGTCGTAGTCACCGATTCCTTGTCGAAAGGAACCGGTGTCACAAAACCCCCTGACGACGACAAGGGTACCGCTCCTGCTGCTGAATTTGTGGACGAGGACATCCATCTCCTTCGGAAGCACGTCCTAATCGTTGTGGACAACGCAAGGTTCGTCAGACAACGTTTCCTGCAACAAAAAAAGACACAAGTGTGGATATTCCTAAAGACCCTCTCGTTCTCTCTTCTTACCTATAAATTGCCATTTTCAGACTGAGTTGTCAAACTCATATTTATCCACATAATCTTCAAAATTGTTTCTCATTCAGAGAGCAGCAGAGGAAGACCGTATCAGCTGGAATTGTGTTACACTCACAAACCATAGAACCTGACAATAAATTGCTAGACGAAATCAACTGTGGCCTTTTATGCCTTTCTGCAATGGATGCATTTTATGAAAAAACCCATAGTAAAGTCGTCCTTTTGACATTGGACACGTCTCTCCCATCCATCGTCGTCAAGTCTTCCTTCTTCAAGAAGCTATAGGAGCAACCACAGAGGCAAGCTGAGACGAGTATGTGTGATAAATTATTGATAAAGTGCAAAAAGACTATAGGCGAGGCAAAAAGTTACTTCATGGAGTAATCATCGCACAAGGAAACATTATTACATCAAATACACTGAATTTTAATTCATGCTTTATATGACCAGATAGACTCAAAGATGTTGTGTGACACCATAAAGATATTGACTGATTCTGATCTTGATAGACTTTGGTAAAACTACAACACTGACTGTCTCGCATTAGGAGGACATTTGTCAGGAACAATATTGTCTGAAGTCCTAATTTTGCGTTTGCGACGTTTCCTCAGAGGTCGCCTCGCCGCATTCGCCTCCTTTATCGGTTCCAATATCTCTTGCTCTCCAGAAAGGCTCAACTTACTTGGTTCGTACTTCATAATCCTCACGAATGGTGCAAATGTTACCTTTATTGGCCGATCAAGTGGTCGGTCGTCAGGGACATTGGCCTCTGCCATCTCCACGTCATGGACCTGCGTTTCTTCTTCTCCTTCTTCTTGATGTCGCCGCCCCTCTTCTCCTTCCTCACTGACTTCCTCGTCGACTTGACTCCCCTCACCCTCTCCTTCTTCGTCCTTTATTTCGGACTTGATGATAAAGAATGATGCATTGTCATTATTTGGTTCTTCGTCGGTGGCATTCATCACCATCTCTGCCATCTCGAGGTCCTGGCCCTGATTCTCTTCTCCTTGCTTACTGACCACTCTGACGATAGTCAACTCGCCCTCTGCTTTTTCGTCTTCGTCTTTCATTTCGGACTCGACAATAAAGAATGCTAGATTGTCAGGCAATTCATTTGGTCCTTCCTCAGCAGCGTTAATCTCTGCCATCTCGACGTCCTGCCCCTGATTCTCTTTGCTTTGATCACTGACCACGCTGCCGATGATCCCCTCGTCTTCTTCTATTATTAGTTCATGCTTCACAATCATCGGGAGTACCTCATCATCTTCAGGCATCTCACTTATTCCCTTGTCAGCACCATTGCTGTCTGCCATCTCCATGCCATGATGGCTTTGCTCCTCTTCTACTTCCGTTTCCACTTTCACCCCCTCGTTGAACGTGTTCCATTCCTCCTCGTGCCGTTTCTTGTCCTTGTTGACGATGTCTTCAAATAATTCAGAAAAATTTAAGGTCGGCCCCTCAAAAGACTCCAAAGTCTCTTCGATGACCGCCGGATCATCGCCTTTAATACAGGAGTTTATTATTAGTAATTTACTAGTTTAACCAACAAAACGACCAACCTGCATCCAACCAATTCTTCCTCAGTGTTTCCTTCAGGGCCTCGACGTCCTTCTTCCTTTTCCTCTCCCACTCCTCATCCGCGGCCTTCATAGTTTTAATACGGTCAGTCCAGTCCACAAGCGGACGGGCCAAGTTTTTCGGGATGAAGTCAAGCGGAATCCCTGCACCATCCTTAATAATGTCATCCAAATCTAAAATCACACAAACACAACAATAAAACTCAAAGTTTAAAAAAAGGGGCTGCCTGTCCCACTCACAAATATCATCTTTGTAACGGTTTACAAACTCCTCAAACAATTTCCACTGATTTTCCATATCGCTTTTCGCAAAATAAAAGGACAATTTTCTTTTGTGAGTGACGAAAAACGGAGGTCAAAGGCAACACGACTGCACGGCTCACTTGCTCTCCAACTTCGCTCTTTGCAAGACTATCACATCATCATCATCACCACATCGCACCACCGCACCGTCCTACTCCCGCATAAGAAGAGGCCACGTGAAGATGTGAGGTGAGAGGTAGAGGCGACTTTTCTTCTCTCAACTTTCTTTCTTTGGGTCATGGATGGATAAGATCCAGTATCAAAGAGGTCAGACACCTTATTTGTCTGACCAAGATGGAATGTAGGAGATCCTTTATACACTTGTGGTCTTTGGGGCGATATGAAACTACTATGCTTTTCAACGTAGAAGATAATTAACCTGTTTACGAGACTAATGAATGTTCCTGGTGCATGGACAAATAATAATCTTGGGGCTATTATAATAACTCGCAAGAAACATTCAAAACTTTATTGAGGAAGGTACCGAGAGGTTGACGAACGAAAAAGTCTACATACATGGTCCGATATTTCGGGTTGGCTGTAAATAAATAGGTGTACACTTAATCATTCCTCTCATCATTTTCACAGGAGTGGGAGTGGTTTGGAGTGGGTGTGTTGGGGAGGGAGATGACGGTCGTGGTGGACAAGGACGTCGTGGACTCTCCGTTGTTTCCACAATCTACCAAACCTAAACCCTTCCTCGTGCCATGGACTTCTTCTTTCTCTTGACGGCTATTAAAGAGCCTTTCCACCTCCTCGTCCTCCTCTGGAGGAGGTGGGGCCACCACGACGACTGGACGTTCTCCTACTACTCCCTTCTTCTTCCCCTTCTTCCCTTTCTTCTTGCTTTTGTGATGACTGTTGTTGAGTTTGTCCAGGACTAGATCTTCACACCAGAGGATGTCAATGTTCACATCTTCCTCGTCATCCTCATTCACAGGAGACCCAGTCATACATGCTTCAGTTGAAGGTACACCCCTTTTCAAAATGCCCCTTTTCTCCTTCCCCCCACTCGCCCCGGAAGTCAAAGCCGTTGTAGATTCACAATCCCACCTAGCGTGATGGTGGGTGGCCGTTGCAGTTGTAGTGATCGTGGTGTTGCTGATGGAAGTAAGGTTGATGTTGTTGTGTCTATGATGGTGATGAGGACATTGGTGGTTCAATGAGCAGGAAGAGTGTCCAATGCTGCCCCTTCGTCCCCTTCCCCCTCGATACTCTTGATATTGGGAAAACACGCATAGGAATACGTAAATCTGCAAAAAAAGTACAGAAATATTAGTTGAGGCACCCTGAGATTTTGCACGTTTTGTTCATGCCGCATTAGCAAAGTTGACTCAGTGATGCATGACATGACGCATGTCGGTTTTTTGTTGCATAAGCAACGAAAGTACTTCTGAGTCTGAGCATGCACACCATAGAATTATGTATACAAAGCGATGCATGCAAATCAGTAGAAAAATTAATGCTTTTACGGGCAGGCTTCTTGCACTTAACCATAGTCAAATGCTAATCAATCACGACTACATTGCTTGGAATTTAAAACCGGAATTGACTATACTGGGCACTATCTCGTGTCGTCTTGGATATGTTTTATGGTTTGTTTGAACAAACGAAATTGCTCGCAGTCAAAGTCAAGTCAGGCAGATCACATGCAACTCGTGTTTTAACAAAAGTGCACATAAAATTTCCCTGGGCTGCAACTGACGAAGGACTAGGAGCCAAATCAAGGTAAGAACGTCCACTTACATTGATAAAGTTAAGAAAGACTGCTAGCACAATGGCCAGCAGGATCCAACCCCATTCCTTTGACTCCAGTTTTTCAAAGTAGAGACCCTGCAAGAATAACTGTAGCTTAATACAATACAATTCACAAATCCTTCATGGCAACTCACGATGAGGTTGACCACGGCCAAGGTGTCAATCCCAGTGTGGATCAGGACGACCAGAAGCCAAGGTATCAAGTACTTCTGTCGGTCTGTGCACAAGCCCCTCAGGAGAACGACGGAAGTTACAATTCCAAGCAACTCGAAAAATAAATCCACGCAGGTCAACACTCGGTTCCCTGAACAACGTGTTTGTTAGACATTATATGCAGAGGACTTCAAGGTATACACAAGCATCATCTTACCCCAGCTTCCTCCTTGCGACTTATGCTGTTGTAGATTACGTTCATTGTCCCCTGTTGTGGAGGGGGTGCTATTGATGTCTGCTTGGTGGTTGGGAGGGGTGGGCGTGGAAGAGGACACTATTTGTAGGGAAGGGACAGTGGAATTATTCCCCCTCTCTTCAAAGCTGTGAGATATTGGCGCACCCCCAATCCCACCACTTCTTGTAGGGTCATCCTCAATAAGAACCACTTCTTCATACCATTGATTAGCCGTCATTAGACTGAATAGGAAAAAGTATATCTGAAATATATATAAAAAAAATAGAGACATTCGAGTTAAAAAGCTGGATTGCATATAAGGCTTTGAGGTCGCCTTATTGTACCAAATTCACGCCATCGTTGGCAAAACCATTAAAGCCGCTTTTCTAATGTAAGTGACAAGAACACCAACTTTTTTTGACAAACTCACTTTCCTCTTTTTTACTTTACTTTCACAACAGAAAGAGAAAAACATGGAAACGTGCTTTTCCTTTCAGCCATTATAATTTGTAACTTAAGCTGAAACCTATAAAAGTTGAAATGAAAGGAAAGGTAGTTTTTGGTCTGTGTGAATCCCTTGGACTTGTAGTAAATAAGTAATGGATGGGCGGATGAGTATCACTGTGGTATGGAAAAGCTACTAAGGCATTGAGAAGAACATTATTTGTACGTTTTACAGTTGAATAGATTTGATTTGAAAGTTGAAGTTATGGTGTTTTCATTCATCCTCTACCTTTATACGTTCACCACCATGGCAAACTAAAGAATAATGTGAATGTATGATGTATTTTTTTAGTTTCGAGTTGTTCAGCTTTCTAAAAAAACTTGAGAAGAGATGAGAAAGCATGTATGTGCAAAAATGAACTAGAAAGGCATAAAGCGTATAACAAGTAAAGGTAAATCGAGAGACCGAGATCGAGAGAAAGTAAAGTGACGAATCTGCACTTTTCCAACAACCGGAATGAATGAAAAGAGAGCCTGTATCTGTCACATTAAGAGCCCTTGCTCCATCCAAAATGTGGGATATTGGAAACAAGGTGAAAGTTTTTAAATGAAGGCAATGTGGAAGCATGTGTGCTTAATTTTTACATAAAAGTATCGCACGTTAATGATGTCGCCTTACGGTATTAATTAGTAAAGTATGAGTACAAAGTTTGCAATTTTATACAAAAAGCAATTAACTAATTCATTATCCTCGTTAATGTTACACAAGCTTGGGAATGAGAGTAGGGACACTGGTTGCTTAAAAGTGAAAGCCTGAATGCGAACACGCTATTGGGTACAGAAGAGTCAGTAGCTTGGTGTTATTACTTTATTAAATTTCACCAGAATGGACCCAATGCTCTGTGTGATAGAAAAATGTGTGCGCTCATTGTGAGCCTGGATATTGACCGTCTGTTAGAAGATTATCGTGAGGTATTATTGATACTGCCTCAACGTTTGTCGTTGTTTTTATTATGCGTTTCTTTCTTTCTCACTTGTTGATCCCTGTTCGTTCGTGGTCTCCTATTGTTTATCCCACCCTTTCTTTCTTATGACAGTATGACATGATGGGATTAAGTATCTGAAAGACTGACACAGAAGAAAGTCTAATCTCGGAACCAGTGTGATAGTCACACGCGCGCACCATGGATTCTTTTCATCAAGTCATTTAGTTGGTTATTATTGAGTGGACGCGGATTCTCCCCATGGTGTGAACCAAGTCATATGACCTTTTGGCAAATAATGAAAGCGTCAGAAGGAAAGCGTTGTTGACCAACTTAAGAAGCAGTAATTGTAGAAAAGAAGAAAAAAAAAGTGAAAGCACTTCAATCTTCCTTTCTTTGCTCTACTTACTTCCTTGCTTACTTTTATACTCAGATCAGTCATATTGAAAAGTAAGTCACCTTTGTGATTGTTGTATCTACTGACTTACTCCCAAACCACTCTCCTTCTGCAGATAAGTACCTGTGTCATGTGCTTGCAATTTGAGAGAATCGCGTAGAGTGAATTGGGAGAAAGTGGAGTAAAGTGACTTTCTCCACTTCACAAACAAACAGAAATACATAGAGTCAAGATTTGCCCATCCATCCATCCATCCTCCAGTCCATTCTTCTTCTCTTCTTCTCCATTATTATCCAACTGACTATGCTGTTTGTCTGCTTATTTTATTCTCACCACTCACCACCAAGACACGTACAAGTACCCTACTTAACTTTTTGTTTGGGGGAGAAAGTCATACAAGAGAAAGTGGGTGCCACTCCTGTGGGGAATATGGAGAGAGATGCTCCATTATTCATTTGTCCATGCATTGATGTTTGGATATGGAGTGAGATGCATGAGGATTTTTATGTTTTTGAAAAGAAAAAAATTGGTGTGGCGTCTATCGTCGACTGTTGAAATATTTATTTACCTTTTCCGCGACAAGGGGCATAATGTGTACAATAGCCTTTCTTTCTTCTTCTTTCGCAAACAACTCTTTTCTATTTCATTCCGTTGTTGTTTGCTGAGGAGGGGGAGAAAGTTAAAGTAAATATGTGATTTTCTCGGTTCGGTGTTTTCCCAACAGGGAAAAGGAGGTGACACGACTGTCATACGTTTAATGACTCACATGGTTCCTTCATGTATCCATCCTGTATACTCATCCTTATGGTTTCATGTGTCCCTCTCCACTTGCACAGATTCAACTTTCATCGGATTTATTAACTTTTATTTCATCTATTTCAAAGGAAATAGCGATCTGTTCAAGTGTACTATCATCACAATGGATTAGTTTCGCCTGACACGAAACAACATGAAACTTTCATTTTCGGTGTGTTTTATTTATAAATATGTGATGCGAATGACTGTAAATGTCCTCCTTATTATGGTCATATAATCATTGCGGTGAAAGTGTCAAAGCAGAGAGAGAGAGAGACCGCAATTCGCTCCAAGGATCTCGTTACCGAAGCATCGCTGCTATCATTACCTGGTCATAACAGTAACATGATCAAATTTCATTCCTCAGCTACATTTTGCTCTCTAGTCAGCAGCTTCATTGTTACAAGAGTTGAGACTGGACAATCAAAATTTTTATCTTGCATAGACGCAATTAAACGCTTTCCCCTTAACCTGAACGTCTCTCCATAATTGGCGAAGGTCTATTTATGATTGGCAGTAAAAAAAGTAAAATAGAAAAGAACCGAAGGCGAGGGTTCACCTTTCCCTTCTGCCTCCACTTTCACCAACTAACCAACGGGTGGTGAGTGTGAGTGAGATGTGCAGCAGGTTCTAAAAGTACTTTCAGTTGACTGAAAATGACTACGATGATGATGACGATGGGAAATTGCTTTTGCTTTTACTTTTACTGGCCGTGCTCAGTTGTCTGAAGTGAATGGTACTTATAGACGTGCTTCATGTCCATATCGTATAGGAAGTAGAAATTACCACCCACACTCTCGCATACACAAACATACTCATGTATTGACCACTCCACAAACTTTAGCAATCCATCTTTTCTCTCATTATCTCTCTGTCCTTTTCACTTCTTCGTTTCCGCCCACTGCTTTCTCCTCCTCCTCCTCCTCTTCCACCGACGATTCCTTTGATTTTTTTCACCCTATTCCTCAATTGCACTTATTGTTGTAATCAAAGAACCTAGCTACCTAACATCGGAGAACAACGATAATCCCATGAAGGAAGGTGAAATTTGAAGACAGTGAGATTCGTCTCATCTCAAAACACATACCACAGGAAATTTTATGAGTAGTTAGACCTCTGTTCGAGTGAAATTTTACCCGGGACACTTCACCCCACCACCATAAGCACCGACAAGGAGTGAAAATGCCGGATGTGTTTTGTTAGACTAGACAACCACGTCGTGTGGGAACGGAACATGTGTTTAGTCTGCAGTTTTGTTGTGTATCCTTATCATTGTCAATGTTGGCGTTGTAAAGAAATTGACAAGCAAATTGTTAGTGTGTGCATACCTGAACGGTCGTGCGTGAACTGAAAGTGTGCAGCTTTACATTTTACTAAAGGGTAATTAGATGGGCATAATGTAACATATTTCATTGCAGAAATTGTGTTGCTGCAATTCTAAGCTAAACCAAAGTAACTCAACAAGTCTCATCTTCATCATCATGCCAGTGCCAGTAATGAAAATCAAAGTGAGTTGGTAATTGGAGACTGTGGTGAAAGAAGAGAGGATAAGAGGACCTCTCCACTCTACCCATCATGCACGTACGTACGTTATGTCTGTACCTGGTTACATACTTGTTTTGATTTTGCACGGCTTTCACCTTGTGTTAGAAAGACATGATTTCCATGACAGTTGCCGTATTATTTTCCCATATTTCAGCGGACCGGAAAATACTTCCTCTCGAGGACTGAACAGATCTTACCCTCACAATTATACAAGGTGAAAGTCCGTCAAACACGATGATTAGTTAATTGTGAGAGCAGAGATATATTCAGTTTATTGCTTTATCTAATTAGGCATCTAGTTGGGCATGTTGGAAAGTAAATATAATGCCGAGAAATAGGGTTTCTTAAACTATTGCGGTTTAAAGAAGACAGAGTATACTAAATATGACTTGGCTCCCCTCAATCATCTTTTCTTTCCATTTTGCTTCAAAGACTTTGACTTTAGCCCCTGATAAATGTGTAAGGAAGTCAGTCATTTACAATTTAATTAATTATGGACAATTAGCGAAATTCGGGGGCCCAATTACTTACGCTACAAGTGTCTTAATCATCATTCTTTCTCCACTATATACTCTTGTATGTACGATGCTTCTCTGCTTCTCACTCTTTCTCTCCCTTTCTTTACCAAAGTCTGAATGTCTGCTGGCTTTTTCCAATTCCAACCTTGTTTAAGAAACTGAATGCTACACTCTGGCCTTTCCATATCAGGGCAACCAACCAACCATTTTGCTTTCACTGAAAACCATCTTTTGTTGGATTGTTGTATGAACCGAGTGTACTCGATTTCGTTTGTCTTTTTCCACTGACTGAATGCATTTTCTCTATGATTCTCATGAAGACGCCAAAAAATTGTCATCCTAAACCTTACACATCATTACGTCTATTTAATCTTAGAGAATAAGTACTTTTAGATTTATGCATTTAAGGAAAAAGTGATTCTCCTCCCTTCGGCCGAGTGCCAACTTCAAAAGAAAAGCCAAAAAAATCCTCTGCACTAATGGTAGATGCAATGGTGATTGTGCTTTGAAAATATTTATGACGACAAAGTGAAAGCAAAACATGAGAAGTTTTCATAAAAAGATGAAAGTATTTGGCCGTTAGAATCGCTTGGATTAAAAGACTAGAAAATATTCAATAGACGTTTGACCTTTACCTTTACAATGAGATATACCTTAGTATACAATTTTCACTCTTAATTTCTTGTCGCATATATAGGCCCAAAGCACAAAGGAAAGGGAAGTAAGTGGCCTCGATTGAACTTTATTTGATTAAAATCTCATAAAATATTGGACCTGTCTTTTACAACATACCGTAACACATATCGGCCAACGATAACGATGGTTTGTCGGTCATCACAACCATCATTATCAACAAAGACCTTGTACTTGGGAAGTGTGGGGAAAAGTGCACTAGTTAAAAACTCCAACTTTCTCTTTCTTTCAACTCGTGGTGAAAGTAGATATTCACCTACTTGAATGACTGTAGCAGACGTACATAACTAATTTATTTTATTGGGCCACTGATATGTAGCGTAGACTAGGGTTAAGAAATACAGAGAGCTTGTAACTATGTGCCCCTTAAGACAGGCTGGTTTCTTTCTACAATTCCTTTTGGTAGTGTCTAACGGATGGGTGTGGCTCAGTTGGAATTGATGTCTCTGCTCACACAGCTCTTTTTAATGAGAACGAATGTGTGCACTTGCTAGAATGAAACGACGTTTTTGAGTTTGTTCTCAAGTTTCTGTTTCTCCCTAAAAATCCAATTATAAACTATAAATTCTCAGACCTCCCTCCTCCTTTCCTACTGTCCCTTTTTCTTTAGACTCGGTTTTTGTTGTTAGAGGATGTCTCCTTACAACAATGCCCAAAATATTGTTACTTTGCGAATGGCAGTCACAAATATTATTTATTGCTCAGACCTCTATTTACAATCCTATTGTCCAACATTTAAATATGCGAATCTTTTAACATAATTTGGTTCCATTTCACTTACTTAGACACACACTGCTTTGTTAAACACGTCCTTGGATAATTCATTTTCGTTGCCTGTCGTTATTACTATTATTTACGACATAATCCCAATTGGACCACCACCACTTTCTTCTCCGCCTTCCTCAATTCAAGTTGGCGCAGAACTTAGGTTTGCGAATTTCCTTTTCGTTGAGAGTAATCGGATTCTCTAAAAATATGGTGCATAGAAATGATAGGATAAGAGCAGAATGACTTTATAGCATGGATGGATGACGATGACATGGACAGGGACAAGTTGTGATGTTGTGTACGTCTCCAATTCTATTCCAATCCGAGACAAGTCTCACGAATGATTGAGAAATTTACGATTTAAATGCATTCCAAAGATTGACTGACGGCTATTTCACGGATGATGATGCAGTCTCACTTTTCCTTTTTTTTCTTGAAGTGGATAAACGAGCACTGCCAAAAAGAGTAGAACCCACACACCTACACTTACCGCATCTTACGAAAGGTTAAATCCGCGATGTTTTCTTAAATACTGGGTTTTAAAAAAGAAGTTGATAATGCGTCACAAATCAAATCAAAGCAGCGTGTTTCTTTCTACTGCTCACTGCCAATTTTCGTAGTGAGAATCCTTGCTTTCTTCTCTTCAAATCAAATCAACAACCAAGAGACTTTCCTCCTTAGCACTTGAGATGTAGGAAGAAATGAGCTTATTTATTTGATCGATCTCTCCGTCAGTCTGTGGAAATTCAATCAAATGGGCTCGGGGTTAGGGGGTCTACGGCTGACAGAAGGGCACCAAACAGGGTCCTTTATGAGGTCTCAAAGGGAGAGTCAAATTCTCACTTGATTTACCACACAAGCACACGTTTCCATGGCTTGGCGTTGGTATTGTATTTTACAAATTCCGTTCTCCCGTTTACTCTTTTCTTTCTTTGATTGAAATTGAATTGCGTTATATTATTTCCTTTGGGAATTAAGTTTGATTTTGGTTGGGAAGAAGTGAAGACGTGACTTTATTTATTTGGGACTGTGATGGTGATTATTGGAAATGAACATAATCACATAATGTTTCCATCATCGTGAACCGAAGAGTGCCAAATACATAAGAAAGATGAACCAGAAATCCTTTGGGAGTCAAGCTTTCCTTTCCATTGCCAATTTCAGGCATCACATATCAAACTGAATTTTGTTTGAGTGAATGAGTGAGACTTGGATATAAGGGCGACGATTCCCATGGCAAATAAAGTCGGAAGGAGATGGAATAAATACAGCGAAGGGTATAGCCATGGAATATGATCAGTAACTTTTTTACTGTCTTGACTTAGTTTGACAATTTGTTTCCACCTGGGGTGAAAGAGTTTGAGTAGTTCCTCAACTTTCACTGTTAATTATGTATTATGTCATCATCGTTTTTGTCATTATTAGCAGGGCTCTCTCTCTCCCTTATATTTTTCACCATAATTAATCACCACGACTCGGCTGTCACGAAGTCATTTAATTAAGTAATTACTACTGTTCCAACCAAGTCATTGTCCTACGGGGAACATTTGCGAGCTTATTTTTCGCATATTTCAATACCCCGTCGTGTGTTCTAATGGGCGTGGTCATGCAATTGTAAATGACAAGCTTTCCTTACGTAAATACTTTACTTGTTTAACTTAACAGGAGGCCAATCAAGTGATGTTCAGGCAGCTTAAATTTCCTTTTCTCTCCGTTGATCATCTTTTTCTTTGCAATTCCTCGGCATTTGCAAAATTCATTTGCTTGCCTAAACCATACCGACTGATGATGCTCATTAAATACAAATACTTGTGTACTTCTCTTTTTAGCACAAAAGGAAAATACCTCAAATATACCCTCTTAAATATTATGTTTTCTGGGGAGCTGTTAGTCGAAACATCAAATCGTCTCTCCTTCAGAAAGAAAGCTTTCTTAATTATACACATTTCCCTCTGAATGACTTTCACCCTACGAAAGTGTACTTTTACATCGAGAATTCATTGCCTTGGGTCTACATGGGCATGGCAAGACCCTACATCTAATGGAGAAAAGCTGCTCTGACATAAACTGTCAGGTCAGAACAGAGAAGTACTTTACTTTAGCTTTAAAGGAACACAAATACTGCCTAATCAGTTGTCATGATGCTATCTTTATTAAGTCAGATCTCAAATAAAATGCTATCATGATCATAAACAAAAAATATCTCCGGGACTCGCTCAATTCTGTTTATTTCCTTTTCCTTCACAAATACTATTGAATTGAATCATCTTTACTGATGAACCATCTCTTTCTTCTACTTCACTTCTCATGTCACTTGTCATCTTTACGTACTTTTATTACATCGCGTACTTTGGTAAATTTTCTTGCTTTTTATTTTCTCTTTTCCTAGGACCACTATACCGTCCTTTCCCAACCTGGTTTCTTTCTTTCTTTTGTTTCTTTCACCATACATACTCTACTCTCACTCCTCGAGGCAACTTTTTTGGTTACCATTTGTGTTTCTTGGAAATCGGAAAAAAGCAATGGTTGATCTTTATTTAGTTAGGTCTGATTCAATTAAGTTTTAGAGCCTGTAGTAGTTTAGTTAGTTGTGCTTCACTTTCCAACTCTTCTGTTATTCTTTCATATTAGATATACGCAGGTGGCCTAGATTTCTTGTTCTTTTTTATCTTTATCTATCACACAGTTGGGAAAGCAAAAACAAACACAAGCTCACCAACTCAAAGTCAGTTGCAATGGAAGAACAAGATAAAACATAGTGGTGAAAGCTCCCTAGAGGGGAAGTGCAAATCGAGAAAAGGTATATGCTTTTTTTGTTTATGTCGGTTCCCAAATAAAAGAAGGAAGAAGAAGAATAATATGAAGGAAAAGGGAAATTGGATCATCAAATAAATTGGAATATCTTTCACCATTATTCATCATCACTATAGTTGTAACGAGAAACGAAAACACTCGACGAAAATAATGTGACAGTAAATGAGACGTATAAACAACAGAATTCTCTCCCTTGTCTTGATGTATGAATGAATAATGATTTGGTTGATTCCACCAGGCCACACGACCTGAATTTGATTGAAATATTTGTATATTTATTGGAGTTGAGTTGCTATCTTCAACGTCCTCAGTGTTCCAAAACGTCTTTCATTGATTAGAAATGTGTAAACACTTGACACGCACATGTATTAGACGGCTAACCAGCTATGAATTGACTTAAAATACTCCATCCAAAAACCATTGAGAAATTGTCGGGCCATAGACATATGAGTTTGTTTCCGATAAGTGCTCAATAACCACAAATGGTTGCATTAGATAAAAGCGAATGGAAAATAAAACAATGAAAAAAGCAAATAACGTATGGGAGTGAAAGACTCGCGTGAATGTGAAGGCAATTAGAGAGGGTTTTATGTTTACCAGAGTGTAAATCCCACTTGCGAACGACCCTTGACGAAGGGTGTAGCCGCAGCAACAAGAAGATAGAATGGCCATCTTCAAATCATCATCATCGTCATACACACACAATAATAATCATACTAATAATGAATAGGCTTTTGTTTGTTTAGGCTGCTTTCACCACTTTCACTTTCCCCACATGCAGAAAAGACGAGGCAGACAGACTAATCTCTTTATCTTATCCTGTATTATCTCTCTGTCTAATGGAGGTTTTGCATGCACGCAAACTTGCTTTTGTGGTTTTCATTCCATGTCCACTACTACACTTATCTCTCTCTCGTGTTCTCCATTCCTTCCTTCTCTACATTCTTGCAGGAGAAATTATACAGTTTTAATTCTATCAAATTCAAATATTACAAGAAGAAGTGTGGTGATGTGGCAATGAGGAATTTATGAGTTTTTTTTAGTTTGAACAAATCCCTTTCACCATCTTATCACTTCCTAATTCCGGTAGTGAAAGCTGAATGAATCTTTCAAAGTCCTCTCAAGCTATTGAACTGAGAGAGGCAGAGGAGGAAGGACCTTGCACTGGTGCGAGGAGAAACTTAAAACTAAACTGATCTCGGGGTCGGATGAAACCCGACTTTTATTCACAATAATTCCTCTCACTTTGCTTCCTTCCAAATAACAACGTTGTGAGTCTCTGACTCTAACTTTTGGAGACGTACGTTACTCACACTTACTCATTAACCTTACCTAACGCCACTCTCTTTCTCTCTTGCCAGAGGAGATAAGTAGGAACATGCATCGTCCGAAAGATAAGTACATATTTGAGAACTTTCACCACCGCAAATTAAATGCATTACATTACGGAGTGAGTGAGTGAGTTCACACACACACATACACTCTCTTGCTTCGACGACGAAACAAAAAAAATCTTGGTCATTAATCTTCTTTCCCTCTCCATTCGTTTTATCGTATATCCTCTCACATAACGTACGGGTTTGTTATCTCTTGTTGTTTATCTCAGCTTACGTTGCTTTGCTTTCTCTTTCAATCTTTGCCTCACTCAATTTTCTCCTTTTTCTTATTCCCATTCTTTTCTAACTGCTTTTTCCGATTCGTTTTCCTCTTTTTGGACGAGACACACTTTCTCCATCCTTCCATCCTTTCACAAATTCCAATTCCAATTCCTTTTTGAATCAATCACAACCAACGTCCATTGTTTCGTCATCTCGTCTCTTCAATATCCATCCATCTATGCCCTCCCTCTCTCTCTGACGCCATACTGAACAACAAGACGATTCATTATATGGCGCATCAGAAGCTTTGGCAGCTCTGTTTTTGTGAGGAGAGATTCCATTTAGGATGGGGAAATATGACGACACTGAATTAGTTCCTAAATGGTTCAATAATACAATCAACCAAATCTAACTCAATTTGGTCCAAGAAGAAGAAGCAGGGGAGATCGAAGGAGAAGGTAAAGATGATGATTGAATGAGATGAGGCAAGGTGGGTTAATGCCATTAGATAAAATATATCTCAAGAATTTATGACGATGGGGCCAATTAATGAGTCCGCCTTTCTGAATGACTTTCTCTCTCTCTCTCTCTCAAAACATTATGAAGCCGTTGAAGACGGACGTTAATGACGTAGTGGGTATAAAATGGAGTGCTGCTCTGTCTCAAAATTGTCGTACAAAATTGAAATCTGCACACAAAAAGAAAGTTTCAGTAGAACAGTTTCACCGATGACGCTTTCACTCTTTTCAATCATGAAAGTGCGATGCTGTGATGAGGTTTATATATTCTTCGTCACACCTCCTCCCTCTTTCCATTAAGGTCCCTTCTTTCTTGACTTGGAGATTTAATTCAATTGAATCCAATCACTTGGTACTTTGAAGCGAGGTAGGTATACTCTCATCTCTCTAAACCTCTTTGATCTGGCTTCAATACATAATCAGTCCACTTTGTTCCTTTCCTCCAACAACACAAGACTCGATGAGAGGAAATTAGTTTTTGATCTAATCCAATCTACCTAACCACCACCTCCTCCTCCTTGATTCCATTCAATACCCTCCATTCAATTCAAGCCATGCGATGCGACTCTGGCATAGTTTTTGTTCAATTTCATCCTCTGCTTAACAAATATTGAGATCTCATATACCTCATCATCAATGGTCGAAAGCAGACGAGTCTTCTTTGTTTTGGGGCAATGGGCGACGACGACGCATTTTAAGGAAGATATATCTCCTTTACACACAAGGTTTGCATAGTGGAGTACCTTCTTCTATACTTAATTAAGGATTACGTGTTCGTCATGCTTTATTTCCTCTTTGGGCCATCATCATATCATTAGCTCTACTAT
>JAQIWU010001134.1:0-18491 GCA_034696445.1 Isotomiella minor
GAACAACTATGCATCCGCAACTATGATTGGCGATACATTTGTCCGTCTGTCTGATGGACTAATGTTTGAAGAAATTAGTTACAAACTTTTATAATTTGCTCTTGCGATCCCGTAAAGGGAGGATCGTTTTCTTTTTGGAGATCTTATTGATGACTGCTCCTGCCCGGTTCTAGATTATGACAAATGTGACAACCTACAGGTAGATAAGAATAAGGTCTGTTGTAGAAATGTCTTGACCTTATCAATTGGTAAGGACTTTTGCGGAAGAGAGAACCCTCAGAGGAATCATTAATTTGCCATACGTTGGTTTTGTACGCTACTTTGGCAGATTGTGTGTGGAAAGGGTTTATTTCAAACTCGTCTGAAGAGCATCTTCTTCATTCTATAATTCTATGACTCATCCTTTTCTCATGCTCTTTTTCACGTTTTCTTTCACTCTCACTCTCTCTGTCCCATTCCTCGCAGTGTTTACAACTGTGGTTTGTCTCAAACACCACCAAATATCATTTTTCCAGTCTTTGCTTGTTCTGCTGCTCACAGCAAGACAGACGATTGACTCACAAATAAATCAACATTTATTGACTTCACTTGAATTAAAAAACTAGAGCATTTTTTGTTTTGGATCTTTTGTGTTTTGTTGGAATTGACAATCGACTGACGGTGCTAAACCAAAAAGTGATCTGATTGAACACAAAAGTCAAAGATATTCGCCAAAGAATTTACAATTTAAAAGCTTTAATACAGAAGAAATTGACCTATATTTCAATATTTAATGGAAAGGTGATACCAGAGAAAAATGAATGGTGCTAAGTTTTAGTTTTTAGTAAGTGCAGAAATGAATAGCCAAAGAATTGTGTTGAGGAAATTAAAGAAACGCTTTACCAAACTGTGATTGATGATGGATGGGACAGTTTTGACAGTGAATTGAAGATTCATGAATGACTTGGATATTGGATTTGGATGTTATCATCATCTGTTCCTTTCATGTGATTCAAGATAAGGAAAAAGGAGGACTCGACTCGGCTGGAAGTCAGTCTCAGGATAACTCTGTTTGTTTGAAAGAAACAAATCCTCCATTCATTCAAAAGGTACAAATAATAATAAATAGAATATTCATAGTCCATCCTCTAAATACGACATTTGTGGGCTCTTTTTGTACAGGGTTTTTGTTAGCATCGTTTGGGAGTGAAGGTAGGCCAGCGGAGGCTAAAATCTTAACGAAACCAAAGGCGAGTGACCGACCACACGGTCATAGTATTGTCCTGTCAGCATTCTAACACGGTCATACTACTTAAAGGGATAACTTAACTGACTTAAAATGGATAGCCGTAGCACTAGCGCCACCAACAACGCCAAAGAAGAAAACATGAGTGTTGCGGTACGCACAAGATGTACAATAGTATTTGATGTCGTTACGCAAGTTTATAAATGATCAATGGTGGATTCATTGTTGGTTGCAGGGGATTGAGTGCAGTGGCGAAACACCGGATTCAGGGATTGACATCAGTAAATTCAATATTGTGGACTACATTTTGGACCTGGACAATGTCAACCCAGTTCCCATTGATTTTGACCCGATGGATATTCAAATCTCCTCTCCAGCACACTCACAAGCAGTCACAACGGCAACCACTACCACTGATACTCCAACATTGACTGAGGATGAGGCTGCCTCAATGGTCGCAACAGGGGTCACGGTGGCAGCGACACCCATCCCAATATCAAGGTGAGATGGATAGACAATTTAGCTAATGTAGTGGGCAAGGTAAAGGTTTCTGCAGACAGTCTATAGAATTCAATTCACGATGAGGATGATAGTGATGATGATGGGATAGATAACTGGTACAATGATAACCCTCAACAAGGTAATGTCGACAATGCTGAGAAAGGTTCGTTCGCTGGGCACTTTAAAGCTAACTGGAGGGAGCCCCTTTACATGCTAAAATTGTTTTAAATTACGAGTTTGATATCTTATCTGAGGTACTTGTTCAGTAGTTTTTTATAGATAAGAACCTAAGCGCTGATATTGTACTATTGCAGTAACTGACCTTGCGAATTATAAGTGCAATGTAACAATCCCAAAGAGTCCAATTATTTGCCCCACGTCGTTACCCTCAGAATGAAACATAGTACAAAGACCATATTATCTCTTTTCTATTGTTTGCCATGAATTGAATAGACAGTATGTTGTGTTAAAGCCGAATGCCAAGGCCATGGCGTTTTATTCGATTGACCCTGAACTTCCAATGTTGAGAAGGGAAAGTTTTGGAGTTTGATGGGAGACCGAGACTATTATTGGACCTCTTAATTAATTGACGAAGGAATACCACCACCAAACCAACAACCCAATATGGTTGTTGTGGCAGGTGAAACTCATGAAAGAATGAAAGAGGGGGACTCTGTGAAATGAAATGATTTGGAGTTAGTGTGAGCCAGACCATAAGAAAGGAATTTTAATTAGCAATTGAGTGCTTATTTCATCCGGCAACAGTCTTTTATTTTGGCACATGTCTCGTGTTCTTCTTAGTACTCGCTAAAAGTATGGGTGTCTTGTGCTGTAATAATAATTCGCAAGTAGTCCATCCGAAACAAGGACGGGACCGACTGAACTTGGTTGGCGTTGGCATAGACCGAGAGAGAGTGTCTTTTGAGTAACCCGTAATCAGGGAAGACAAAAACGGAGTTATGGTGTTGGTGGTGCAGTATTACGTTCTGCATGCCTGGATTTGAATAGCTAATGCTAAATATTTCCAATCATTTACCTGTAGATACCGGTTTACCACTGAATACATTAGTCAAGTATTCTTCTGTATGAATGCGTATCCGTCCAGTTGTGAATTCTGCACTCGCATTAATATTGGCATCCGAGCTGCTGCAATATGTAGAAGATTGTGACATTGCATAAAGCGTTTGCATATAGCAAAAGGAAAGGAAAACTCTTGTTTTTGCCTTGAGACTGTCAGTGGCTCTGATGGAATGAATGTTGACCCACATCGTTAAAAAACAAATGGATTTGGCTTTTCCTGAAATTAGTTGCACTGCAGACGTGGGCGTGGTGCCATATTTCAATCCGCAGATGGTGCATGCAGCATGTGCTGTTGGGCTAAAAAAAGAGAAAGCTCATACCTACGTGTTGTTCAATTTATGGAGACGTTTCGTTTACCTCATCCATCGTACCCCTAGAATTCTTGGCCAGGACAGGGGGTGACCATTGGCTGAGGGGCCCGATAAGCCATGAGTATGAGACGTGATTGTGGGGAGCATTGGTTGGTGGTCGATGTTTATGCCAGAAGAGTTTAATGGAAGTGGTTGCAAATGGTGTGTGAAAGTTGCTTGCCATGATGATGGAGAGGCGATGCCATGCAATGTCGTAAAATAATAATAATGGCGTTGTGATATGATACGCAACACCTGGCGAAAGATCGAGTTAATAATTCCACTTTGGACTGCTTTCGGAGGAGGAGGGCTTTGAGCATAATCCTTCTGTTGATAATTAGGTAATATGGCAGATCGAATGTGTGAGAACCGTACAGGAGATATAGAAAGTAAAAACCATAGGCTACAGTTGCTCAACTTTAAAAACTCTGAACTGTAAAGGTATTGAATCTCGAATCTCGACCGTATCCTTGAGATAATTGAGGCTTGGCATGAACTCAATCCCATGCTAATAACGCATATCTCTCTCTCTCCGAGAGTTTATTTTATGCAACCAACATCACACACAAATGAACAACCGGAGGATACAAGGGAAGGATGGAGGAGCGAGCACAAAGAAGCAGTTAGTTAACTGAAATGTTTTAAAGTTCCTCCAATGCAAATGACGTGTCATTCATTTCATTTCATCGCACATCGCATCGCATCGAGAGAGTCGGAGTCCAGAGTACGGAAAACGTAAAAGGAAGAGCGAATTGATAATACACAGCGCCCGATATACTTTTGGCTCCTTGTCGGCAGTATCGACGACATGCCGTGCACTAATTCCATCTTCCCGACCGCTTCGATCGAGTCCCGTCTTACATTTTGCGTAGATTAATTTCATTCTCCGTTTGACCAATTCCTGCTCCAAATTGTCTCCCTTCCGTTCTTCTTGCTCCATTCTTGACCATTCATCGTTAGGGGAAAGACACTACCTTCGTTTTGGTAGCAGTGGCATGACAGGCTGACAGTTCCTTGTCGGACTGCAGACCTCTGAGCCTTCCAATTCCAATACCTCAACAGAATTAGAATTGCAAGAACCTTTTAAAAGGAAGTGTTCAACTATTCTTTGAGCAGATTCTCAAGTGGTACAGTATTTGGAAGTGATGAAATTATTATATAGGATTATGGACCTGGTGCTGCAGTGGCATACTAATGACGTCGTATCTAATTATTAGCAAGTTAACACTGCTCGATTCAACTCGCTCAACAAAGTTAACGCCAAGTGTGTGCAAATCAAAATCGAAACTGGGAGTACATCTTGATACAAGTATCTTTCCGATATAAGTAATATTATCATCAATCAACCTCTGACGGGGGTTTAATTTGGAAAAACTACCGACTCAGTCAATCAAAGGGGACAAGCGACGCGTGGAATTTGTCCCAACGCAAATTCAACACTCGAGGCACAAAACGAAGACAGTACAAATTTGCTGTTTTTTTTAAAAACTTTTAAATTAGTTTGGCATTGACAGTGGTGCTGCATCAAAACTTGAAGTTCGTTGGGTGAAAGTGACACATTCTTTAACCTACAGGTTTAAAACACGGAGGCAATGACAATTAACGTTGATTGAAGTGAATGAAGTTGGCTGGTATTGTAGTCTCAAGTAATTAATAAGACGGTGGTTTGTGCATCAGAAGAATGCACAGTCAAATCGGACCCACTCCCATGGGAACCAGTGCTGGTGAAACCCAGTGTCAGTGGTCTTCCCCAAATTATCAGGGACAAGGTCAAGGTGGCTACCTGCATCTTACACCACAGTCGTACCCCACCTACAATAGTTATCATCATAATGGGCACCTACAGACTAATAATAACAATAATATGTACGTTGTCTAGAAATAGAGACACAATTCTTCTCAATGGAGTGGTAACTAATTTTCCTCCGTTTTTATGTTTTTAGCCAGTCACAGTCGCCAGCTAGATGCACTCTTCCTCCTCTGAGGACCAGTTCGAGGCAAGAGTTGCAAAGGAGGAAGGCTGTCGAAGATTCTCAACGTGAGAAACAAGCAGAAGCAGCAACAAACCCTCCAAGACAGTCCACTCCTGTTGATCTCCCAACAACCACGCTTCCCTGCTCTCCGCAAGCTATTCCCAGAGAAGTCTTGCATGTAAGCTTCCACAAATTGTATACAACAAATAGAGGCCTGCTTGATTTGCCAGAATTTTATTGTTCATGATATTTTATTTAGGTGGAGACAAAATTGGAAAATCCAACTCGCTACCATTTGCAACAATGTGTACGAAATAATATAGCAAGGTTCGCTCTAGAAAATGCCAACCAGAAGGGAGGATCGGTTCCACCAGGGCTTTTCCCGACAAGCGGAGTAAATTCACTAGGGGCCACGCTGCAACCTCGTCTACCTGTCGCACAGCCAGGGTCCGCTCCGCCGAATATATTTGCTCCTCATAGTCCTCATGCCTTGGTACTGTCGCCCACAACAGTGGGTCCGCCGCCGCCCACAACCCCAACTCCTCAATCCATCAACAGTTCTTTGGGAAACAGCGTTACTAGCGGATGTTCGGACATCATTGAACCCCTGGCAACGTTGGATGTTGACTCTGACCTGGGGGTACGACAGTCGGACTTGTTTTCTCGTGAAAATGATTTAAATGGTTTTTGTTTTTGTTACAGAGCATGTTCACGTTGTCAGAAATACAAGAACTGATTATATCTCAAGACGAGAGCGAGAATTCCTTTAATTACAACCCCTTGCTCTCTACTAATAGCTACGCCACTCCTTCTCCCAGAGGGGACAGCGTTAGCAATGGAAACAATATGGGTAGTGGAGGCCAACAGAGCGTACCTCAAACTCCTATACAATCTCCCACAACTCCTGACGACAACGTAAGAGCTGCCAAAGATCGACAAAAGAAAGATAACCACAATAAAAGTGCGTATGAAGTTTGACCGGCAAAGGAAGTAGGTTGACGAAAGCATTATTTATTATTGCAGTTGAACGGAGAAGACGATACCTCATAAATGATATGATAGCAGTACAAGGGCAACAACTGCCGAAACCAAGCGAGCCGTAAGATTTCTAAGGAGCTCTGGTACTAAACAGATTTACTTTATTTTTTTGTATTGTAATTCAGGTATTATGAAAAGTTTGGAGATGTCAAGCAGAACAAAGGGGCAATATTGCAAGCCAGTGTTGACTATATCCAGCTTCTCAAGGAAGACAATGATACCCTGCGACAGAAGGACGCAAAAAGTCAGTTGAAGATTCAACAAACGGAACAGGAGAGGAGGAAATTATTACTCCGCATTCAGGTGCAAAATCAGAATTCCACCCCCAGGTTAATGCTAATATTGTTCCTCTTTTTTGTGGGTAGGAGTTGGAACAACTTTGTACAAGAAGCGGAATTGCAATACCCGAGGAAGATCTTACTTGGAAACCTCAACAGCCAGAACGTATAGCCAACTTACTTAATGAAGTCACCATCAAGCAAGTATGTAACCTATCAGTCACAATTCTCAAAAACAAAAAATTAATTGTCTGGGCCCTTTAGGAACCAAAGTTTTGTGAGATGATGGAGGAGGGTAATAACTTGGTGTCCGGAGACCCTATGCTTAGCACCATTGATGACCTCGACCAACTGGACGATGGCATGCAAATGGAGCTTAGCTGAATGTTTCAATTGTGAACTGTTTTTAGATGTATCATGACTGTAGTACCTCAGTAACTATAAAAAGTATAAATGAATAAAATCGCAAAGGATTTAATAAAATAAAATCATATATTCAAATTTTAAGACTGCGTTGACCTACAATTATTTTCAAACACTACGCGTTCACAAGTCAGTCTATTTGTTTTTATTTTTGTCACAATAGAGTCCTTGATAAAGAAAGGTACAAGATTAACAACTAATGACTAGACAAAACATTTTTATCATAAGAACTTGTAAAGAAGAATCCCCAGAACGAAGGTTAGCCCTGTTGCGATAGCGACTTCTGGTTTTACTGTGACGTTAAGGCGATATGTGCTATACCCATCTTGTCCATCCACTAAGAGTAACCCACTCTGCTGGTATGCGCGAAGAATGTTCAGAAGTTTATCAATTTTAAAGTTGATGGATGAATTGGCTTCAAGCACGGCGTCCGTGTTAGATTTCACATGACTCATTTGTTCCTGTGGGGTTATTATATGAGAAATACGTTTTGTTAACTGATTGATTGGCCTAAGCTTACATTTAGAACTTTCTCAGAAGAAGATGCAACCCCTTTGCTGGTTGCGGGTGTTTTCCATGTCGGCCCCATGGACAGGTTGTCCACTTTGGTAACAAGGCTTTGAACGGAATCCTGAATGTGAAGAACGTGAGTGGAGGTCGTATCTAAAATATCTTTCGTCTGATTGTGTCGCATTCGAGAATTAATGGTAGTTCCCACAATCCCAACGCAGGCTCCTATCAAAGACCCCGTGATGGACCAGTATTTTGTCTTTTCATTCTGCGCCCTCTCCTTCTCATGACTGTGCCTCAGGGCTGTGGACAGGGCGGAGAAGGCCTCTCTTTCCTTCTGCTCCATATTTTCAAACTGTGCCCGCACACTTCTCTCCTCGTTGATAAGCTCAATTTCCTATGTAAATTAAAAAACCACACATGAATGATGTGCTCACTCAAATTAGGTCAAGTTTAGTCATACCCTCTTGATTAGGTCCAAATAGCGATTATCCCCTCGCGCCGTTCTGTCAATATCCGTCCTCAACACGCGAAGTTGATTTTGCACCTCTGACAGCCCATCTTGTGCCGCACGACGATGTTCTTGACAAACCTTGAACTCATCCTCGTTCTGGACAAAAAAGAGACAAAAATAAATACCGACTCCTTGTCGACACTGTGGAGAAGGAAAATGATGAATTGCTTACCTGGAGCACCCGGTCATGGGCCTCCTTGACTTGCTTGATGCCAATAAAGTCCTCGTACATGGACATGGAGTGACTGATGTTGCTCCGTACCTCACCTATCTTCTTTTGAGACTTTTGAGCAACGCTGGTTCTGTAGATTTGCACTTGGGCCTTCGTCTTCTGCATCGCAGTGTCGAATACTCGGTTGGCCCTTCTCAGCAGGACCTCTCTGGTCGTGTGGGACATTATTGTGCGGGGCTACACGGTCCTTAACTCATGAAAATCTTAAAACCGAGGCCTTGTTCATCAATGGAAACGGCGAAAGTGTGGAGTCAGCTGATGCCGATAGTCACATGGACTCGATCCACCAGCACACAGAGAGATGCATAGGCTCCAAAGAAGGCCTCACCTTCAAGGTTTCTCCTTTCTGTGCCTTTTTTAAAAACTACATGGACATGGCCTCCATGTAATCTGCGTGTTTTAGCGTCTGTCAAAAAACAATGTGCGGTTTATGAAGACGACAGCGCGGTATAGCCACACCCATTTTACTTTAGGATTTTTTTAGATAGAATTACTTGCCATGATGACTGATTTTACAGGAAAACTTTAGTTTGTAAAATGATAATCATGCCATTACACAACCTCTGAAGCCAAACAGGAGCTCGGCACTATTGACTGAGGTTTGAAGCATTTCTGTTGGGCTATCAACACGACCACATTCTCAAGCCTATGCATATTCTGAATTTGTGTATGTAAAAGTAGAATGTGTTTTGAAGGATTGTGGCATGGATTTATTTGTCACAAAACCTACTAATTAGTCAATTACAGCTGGAGAAAAACGGCAGCGCTCAGCAGCTCCAGTGACATCTCAGGCTCGATAGGAAAGGGGGGAATGTCAATGTCTGCTCTACCTTCAATGTCCCTGGTTCGACCATAGTAATCCATATACGACATGTACCTTGGAAGGATTTCCAGGATGTGTGAGCTGAAATTTTCAAGGTGGACACGAGACAAGTCAGTATAATGAATAATAATAAAAAAAGGGCTTACGGAATGTTGCGAAAACCAACTTCATTCACTTCGCCCTCAACAGCACGGCCTGGGCCATTTACCATCCTTTCAATAGTCTTGGACCTCAAAGCCAGATCCCGTCTCAGGACGAACTCGTGGCCGTCCGATGCTACCAATTTTACATATGTTGAGTTGGGACCTTCCAACCCTCCGTAATTGAAGTCGTCCCCACCATCCTAGACAGAAACAGGAAAATGTCAACCCGAATAATGCCTACATAAAATCCCCGTACCCTTTCCGGCTCTCTCATCGAAGTTGAAGCGTCCCCATCCTCCTTTGCGCTAATCTCCATATGTTCGTCGTTAAATTTCATCCTTTTCGCTTCAGGAGGAACACACCCATCATTTGACCCTTTCACGTCCCACCCTAACCCGTCCTCCTCCCCCTCCTCCATTTTATTCTCCCCGTTGTCAGACATTTATCGTTATCTCCCAACTTAATTAATTTAGACACAATTTATATATGTTTTAATCCCCCTAATTCCTCCTAATCAAATCACTAGGTGAGTTGTCACCTCCTCTGTTAATTGAGAGGAAAATGCATGCCCGATTCAAAACGAATTAATGCAGCAGTTATTGAATGAGTGCACATTGGAGGCAAGCTGAGAAACCACACTCAAGACGACCAAAACTCAATGATTCATTGGTCTCAATGGTCACGTTCAGCAAGGTTCTTGGATTCAGTCTAAATATTAGTTATTTATAAACCTTGGACATTATTGTTGGACATTAGATAATTTACACATGTCATTTCATAATTCGTCTAATTAATGTATGATTTAGCTAAAAGAGTCTTCGTCGACTGAAGACTTCAAGACTGTCACTTTCCCCGAAAACATAATCCACCTTCGACACAAAAAAAAGTAATTACTGTTTCACAACAAACTTTGCTTTATTGTTGCAACTCCATCTTCCCATAAACCGTTGTGTTTTGAGTCTGTAAATTCATGTTCGTTTTCATTCATTCTTGCATTTGTTAAAAAATAACAGTGTGACGCCTGCCTATGCATTGGTTGCATTATTGCGGTGGGGGGATACCGTTTTGACTCCATGATGGGATTCAGATTTATTGTTCAGCAACAGAGGACAACCAGGGAAGGGAGTATAGTGAGCAACAATCAGGCTGAACAACTCGTGAAATGATTATCATCCACCCTCATAAAGAAATTACCATGCAGGTATTATGCATTATGCATTACACAAAACACAGCAGCAGCATAAAAAGATTTTCTCGTCTTTCTGCAGTTTTAACTGTGCTTATTCGGAAAATATTATTATTGCCAACAAAACGGTAACAAAAGAAGACCAGACGCACGGTGAAAAGTGAATGTACTACCAGAGAAAAGAGAGGGTTCCTCTCTCGATGATACAACTTCGCAACCACCTTCTTGAAATTTTCAGCAAAACACACTCCAAAGATAATTGTCAATTGCATTGCTCCCTCAGGTAATTCCACATTATTGCAGTGCCTCTGTTGCATTTGAATGGGTGAAGAAGTCTTCCTACAAAGCTACGGATGCTGCACTACTGTCTGCCTGTGGCTTAAATGTTTTAAAAAAAACTTTGCTTATGACTTTTTTTGCGGACTGAGTCGAATGCGGTATCATGAACATGATCCTGCATTATTGTTGCATTAACATGAAATGATGCAAGTTGCTTATGCATGTACGTAAGTACGATAAGACAGAACTGTTCTCATCCTGCACCAACGCAACGCACAACTTTGTTAAAGTAAGGTAAGTTAACATCGCTGTTTGTTAATATAGTAATGTTAAAAACCTCTCTGCAGATCACAATTTACTTTCAGTTTCTTTCTAGCGTAGCGTACGCACGCACATCTTTTATTCAAGAGTTAACCCTCCTTAACTCCACTTCGCCATCAGCATTCATAAAGACAAAGGCACAAGCTTCTTCTTCAGAGTATTGTTTCATACGAATTCATATAGTTCAATGATCAGAAATCCTGGCTAATTTTTCAATTCAACTGAACATAAAAAGTGACATAACTTCACAGGAACTGAAGAGACAGGTTACGGTGAAAGGCGAGTCCGCACCATTTGTCTCGATCGCATTTTCCCAGTCGTGAGAAAAGCACTTGGCTCAAGTACACAAAGTATATAAACTGAAGGAAAACGAAACTGGTTTGTGTATGGCTATCTGGAGTGAACTTCCGGGAATGATTTCATTCAGTAGTCATGTAAACTCTATTAAGTTTTTACGATTTGGATTTTTAAAAAAGTAAAGCTAGATTAAAAGTGGACGATACGCCGGATACCTTTGTACATTTATTAATGTGTTTGTGACTACTGTTTTGAGATACCAGTTTTAGATGTAACAAGTTTAAAACCGAGTGGCAATCGATGCCAAAGAAAGCATTGGAATTTCTTGATGCAAAGAAAGAAGCGCATCGAGTTTTGTTCCAATAAAATTCACAGGCAGAATTCAACAGAAACATTGACAGCAAGAAAGTGAACTTGAGTTAGACACGACAACAAAGCATCACAGAAAGATAGAGAGGACCAGTGGACAGAGGAAAACTATCAAAGTTTGTGACTGTTTTGATTGGATTATTCAATCTCATGATCGTTATTTAGAATAGTTGAATTGTAAAGTGCATTGAATGGTCAACAATAAGACAAGGCAATGGTTGCTGGCCTTAGTAAAAAAAAACTTTGTAAAACGTCATTCTTCTCGCAAACTTTTAGTGCAAAATGTAATCTTCGACTGTCCAGTTCTTTCAAATCCACTTAAATGCGTACCTGTCAAGCGAGCGAGACAATCGAGAAGTTGAATGATGACAAGAAGGAACTACAAATCAGGCAAGTAAAATATTGCTCCTTTGTTTCGAAACTTTGATTTAAAAAAGCTTTAAATAATTGCGTTGCGTATACTTTTGACCTGCTTAAAATTAACTAACGCTATGTGAGTTCATGTGCATTGGTTACGCGTTCAGACTCAGAAGGACGGAAACGGAACAAGATGAGACATTGTTTTCAGCATTTCCACAATGAGCAAATAATAAGATAGGTTCGTCTATCTGGTACAGAAATGTTTGACTGGTTTGGATGGAATTGGATTGAACCACTGTAAAAAATATCGAAGAAAATCGAGTCCAAGGCCCCCAACTGAACTCATATAGGCAAGCGAGATCCAACTCGTAATAAAGCAAAAGTGTAGAGAGTGGACAACACCTCAGTTCTGAAAGAATTACACGCTGCTGCAGTTTGTCTTTTGCATTGATTTAGATACCACTTGATTACACACTGAAAGAATGAATGGTCGATTAGCTATTTTTTTCATTTTATTTTGCGACTGAACCACACCATTCGTTCGTCTGTATATCTTTTTGTAGAAAGATAAAGAGTAAAAAGTATTTGAACTTGAGCACCTTCGTTCCCAATCGCATCCGTTGATAGTTGACGAAATGAATGTTCTTGCATGCAGCTATTCTTCGTCCATTTTTGGGCAAAGCTATACATCCTGCAGCTAATGCCAATACCCTTGTCTCTGACTCTGGCCCAGACTCCAAATAATAGGCAAGTCATTTGTCGATTGTCATCGTCATCCTTTCTTTAGTCCTCTTCTTCTGAGCCTGTGATTTAAAGTGGGGTTAATTGTCCGTCCCTCGTTCTTTCTGATTGTGCTTATGGTCTTCATGTCGTGTCCTACGAACATTGTGTTAGTTTTTTGTAATGGTTGATTGATTGGACCCACAGCTATTGGCTATTATAGCAATATTTCCCGTACCTTTCCCGTGTTTCTCAAAAGTATTCGCTATTTTTTTTATTTCCTACACGAGGTAGTGTGGAAGAAGCAATTTCATGGACAAGCAAAAGTAATGTGACGCATTAATGGCACTGAATTTACAATCACATGTGCATTTAGTGCGTGTGAATCTGTAAAACCAGACCAATACCGATATGCAGGTGGAGTGAGGTACCCATAATAATGGAACATGTCGTGATATTGTCCCATACTTCAGGTGTAGCAAGTGCGGATGAGGAAGGAGTCGTTCCATATTATTGATGTTCCTGGATTTATATAGCTTTTGTCTGTGTAAAGCAGTCAATGAATTACTACCAACTGTCCAAATTCAATTTAGTAAATTGGGACCCCTCCTCAGAGAAAAAGCGTAACAAGGATGGCATATGTCCTCCCTTTCTCCAAAAATATACTGTAAAATTAAGTGTTATTCAAAACCAATTATGTACACGTCTTTTAGTCTCAGATTTGCCATAACAAACTTTTTGCTTTGGATTTGAAAAATGAGGATGCTCGCTCATAGGTACTAATAAATATTATTGCAGGACTTTATGTACCTAGGTGTATGTATTTATGCACCCAGCTTGCATGTCTATAATGTCTCAGGTCTTGATTGAGGCAAAAAGAGAACTTGACTGCAAAAACTCTGATTACCTTACCATTACGATGTTTCATTAAAACTACAATTCAGCTTTGTCGGCAAGAATAGAGTGAAGGTGCAATGTTTTACTAACGCTAAGTAGTTGAAGAATCCACTGGTAAAGTGCTGCAGAAATGCGCAAAGCAGCAAAATACAATTGTGTGTAGGACATGAAGATCCAACCATGCAAATGAATGAGATGTTATGCTGGAATTGAAGAGTGCATGTATCTTCAGAATCTTTAGAAGGAACATCCTACATCATTATTCCATGACAGAAAGAAAGCAGAACAGAAATAATTATCACAGCACGTTTTATGTTGAACAAAACGACGTTGGGGTCTCTCAGCCTCAGCCACACAAGCATTAAAAAGTACATGGTTTGGGAATGTGAAACATTGTCTGTGTGTGAAATATGTTTCTTTCAGTCAGGTGCCGGCAGACCAAACTCTTCTTCTTTCCTTTGAATCGGCTGGAGTTCAGAGCAATGGTGTTTGTACTATTCATAAAGTCAATTTAATTAAGTATTGTTACGACAGACGTCATGCAATATCGGTTCGGATGTCTTAACAGATGAAAATTAATGATGTGAAAAGGTTGGAGGTTCACGACATCAGGGTGGTGTAGACTCTCAGCCTCCTATTAACCACAGTATTGATATCATCATGTCGTCCGAATTGTGGTTGATGACCCTATATTTGAAATTTGCAGTATTTACTCTCCCTGTTGTTGTTCGATTTGAAAGCTTGAGTTCCACATGAATACAACAACCGCATATGCAATCTTGGACATAGATACCTTACAACCAAATTTGCAGGGGCAAAAGGGTTATTGGTATTATAGCTAGCAGCCCTATGGGGTTACTTCGGACTGCGTGCCCACGAAGGCTGCAGAACTCGAGAGGCAATTAATATTCGAGAAACAGGACACAATGTTTGCTCACATGCAATTTACACCACATCTTATCACTCTAACCTAGGACCATTTTACTGGAGACCTTGAGTGTAGAGATAAAATTAAATTAAAATTAAAATGAGATGAGCTCAGTGTGTGACTATGGTCTTCCAATCTAATTTATTATTAAGGTAGTAAAAGCAATAGACTGAAGCAGATTGGAAGATGATAATCACGGCACGGCTTTATTCACGATGAACTCTTAGCTTTTGTGTCCTACAGAGAAGAACACTACAGAACAGGCAGGGAACAATTGATTGACGAAGGAATGGACTAAGGTTGGTCGCTCATTAATTCCATCTTATCTCAACAAAGCCACTGCACTGCTCCTTCTTTCTTACTTTGCAATTTATTTGCAAAATTAGGCATTATTTTATTGTCATGATTCACGAATCTTCACTCATTCGCGGATATAATTTTACTTTTACTACTGCTCTACTGCGCATATTTGTACTGTAATTGATAGAAACTCCGTCCAGCTCCTGCCTGCCTGTCCAGTTCATAATAACTATGCACCGTCGTCAGTAATTTTTCTGAACCTGAAATTATGGTGATTGGATTTTGACGTGAAATGTTTTTTCCATGTGCACATGCTTTTACATTACACCTCACCCATCCATCCGTCCATTCCCAATCCATTGGCACCTCTTGATTGCTTTTACTACTTTTCATTTTTGCCGTGCAGCATTCGACGATTTTGAGTACTAATTGCAACTTGTGCATTTTCGAATCATAATTAAGCAAATGAGCAAACCATTTTTTGTAGAGCCAACAAGCCCTCCAGCAGAGCAATAAGAGCTGGACTTGCGAATTCAAGAGCAACCTTCACAGTTCATTAGTTAACTAGAATGGAAATAAAATTACAGTATTTTGCTTAATTACAAAAACTCATCTCGTCGTGTCTTATTCCCTGTTTCTCCGCTGCGAAGTTGTAAAAATGTGGAACAATGGCGACTTGCTAGATAAAAAAGGAAACTGACTATGAGAACAATTAGCACAAGAGTGCAGAAAATTTTATATCTCTCTGGAAATTTAGTATCATAATAAGATCATAATTTCTACAAATTGATTAATTAATGACTGACTCCTCATGTCTGCATCGTGGCATGGCATGGCATGTTGATTGACTTACTGACAACCTAACGAATGATAATTTTCAGTTTTTGTGCTTTTTGTATCATGGTTATTACTAAACCAACGGTTTAACGAAATTTATAAATTAGTTATGACGGTGTTGGTCCACCAGTACGTGCCTTTCAATCCTTTTTTTGTGCGTCTTAAAAAGTTAAAATCGTGACAAGGCTAGCTTTTGTTATTCGGCCCACTGCTGCAAAATAGTTGGTGATATATACCCATAATCACTTATTGAACTCATGGATGGATAATTATTACATGTGTTGGCACTTAATCTTGCCTTATTGACTGTACTTTGGCTTGTCAATTCAGTTCTCCAAAATTGCCTGGGTTTACATAGCTTACAATGTAGTAACATGTTGAAATACTTAACTTGTATTCGAGGATTTTCGTTTGAAATGATTATTGGCTTGAATTTGTTTGCAGCACTCTACTCAACTAACTGCAGCAGAAGCGCTTCCTCATACCTTTTGTCAACAGTTAAGCACTTAAAGGCCATGAAGAAGTCTGTGAAATGAAATGGTTTCGCATTTATCTAAATTACATTTGTCTCAAACGCAATGAGCTGTCATCACTTTGTGTCTTCATGAATCATCTTGGTCTTGTTTTTGGAAACATATTGTACAAGAAACTTTTTCTGTTGTGTCATGCATTTATCACTGTTCCTTCATTCAGATAAATTGCGCAAGTTAGTGGGTGAGCATGGATTTGTGAAAATGATTTATGAAAAGGAGGACCTTGCCAAAAAGTAACAACAGTGATTGTAATACGTGATAACGCTAGATTGTTTCACATTAACCCCACAAAAGAAAAACATCAAGTTACAACCCATTTTCTAGGGAAATGTTAATAAATTTTTGTGAACCCTTTTGTCAACTTGTGCTACACTTTTTTTCCATTGGGTTAAAATTTCAACACTTTTTTAGCTGAGCTTCCTTGCATGCAGAATTTTTGATGGTCGTCGTAAAAAGTATATGGGGGATCAAAAAGTAGGATGTTGAAAATTGCACCATGCATTTTAGAATTCAGTTTTATGGGGTGAGTTGAAATTGACTGAACCAATTTTCTAAAACATTCCGTTATATTGGGAAAACGAGGGTTAAGGTTGAGGTCACTAATTGCATTATCTGTTTGAATGTCTTTCGTTTATTTGTTTGGACTGTTACCTGTTTTATGTCTTGCATGTTCTCATGAAACGACGAGTTGATGCAAAATTGAACTTCTGGATGTTGCCCACAATTAACTGTTGTAATGCTGCAAACTTTTTCTTACAAACTACAATTTTGTCTGTAAATTTATGTGATCTCAGGCTATCATTTGTAAAGTATTGTTACATAACTATTAAAAAGTTTTTTCCCTTCTTGATCCGACTTGACCCGGGATTTATGTGCCAGGATTCACGTTTTTTCCGTCTTGCAGTTACAATTATTGTAAACGGGTACCGTGACGACCTTTTTGACTCTGACGACGTAATTTTCATAACTGAATGAATATCATTTTACCTTCATCCATCCCTCTTCTACTGTAAAATCACCCTCCAAGATAGTTCCTCTGGTTTCTCCGACCACGTTGTCCACGTTGACAATGTAATGAATGGTTAGGACAAAGAAGTTCAAGTTAAACTGTGAACTTATGATTATTAAGTACTTAGGACGTTTATGTCGTGAGTTGTCAAAGTGTGATTTATCCTTCATGATTTTCTGCTGAACAAGAAGGGTCCAAAATTCCACTTCCGCAACAATCCTTGCTCTGGTTTTTAAATGATACTGTCCTCAACACCTTGCGTCTCCCGTGGCTGAACCTTTCAATCTTGAATTAAGTGACTTACAGTACATATTTTGCAAAATACTTGTTCCAAGCCGTGATCGTGCGTCTTTCTTACGACCATAAAACGGCATCCACGCCGTGTGTCATGATTTGGGATTAATTTATCACATTAATCTAAATCTGGAGCAGACAGATCTTGTTCCGTTTTAAGGTCCCTGTCACTGATGAGGACATGATAAAAAAAACAGTGTCAAATGTTACCAAACACTTGAGACAATGAGCAGGAAGAATATCATATCATCCATTTGCCAATACCCAGACCTGATGTAGTCGTCTCGTCATCATTCCATTTTAATTTTAAAAAGAGGTTTCATTTTAGGAAAAGTCACGTTCAACGCATTAGGTTATTATGTTTGATACCTCAATCGACAAAAGGGCTTAACTTTACATTTTAACGCAAAAAATAAAATAAATGGGCATCCTTCTTTTCTACCCTCCTCTTTTGCCTCGCTCCCAGTGGGGAGTTTATGGAAATATGCTGCCCTGTCGTTTATGTAATTGCGATTTTAACTTTAGGCTAGGCGAAGAATTGAAGATGAGTTAACAAAATCGTGCTGAATACGAAATGTCTTTGACTTGATTGAGTTGAAATTCAGCAAATAAAAATTAAGTTACGGAAAAAAATTGCCAGTTGATGAGTTTTATTGGGCAGAAGAAATGCTTTTTGGACAATTCAAAGGAGATCTGCTGCTGCAGTGTGGTGTAATAGGCAACATCATTAATGTCTGAATAATGAATCAAAAATACACTTCTTGTATAAATTATGCAATATTTAAATTCTGGATGCTACATCAGAAAAATTATAATTATTAGACTTAACAAAAATGGAAAAATGGATAGGAAACGTGCTTGGTAGAAAGCCTTGTATGGTCTTCATTTTTGCAGGACATTTTGCTCGTGGTTTGGTATAGAATATAAAAGGTTTGGTTTCATGTGGTTTGTAGTAGTTGCTGTAGGTTGAGGGTTGGTTACCTACCCTCTTGCTTATTGGTAAAGTATAATTCTTTAAAAAATCTGTCAATTATTTTTATGTAATGTAAGTCGTAAAAATGTGCACTTCAG
>JAQIWU010001135.1:0-18490 GCA_034696445.1 Isotomiella minor
GCTATATGATGACTAGGTATATTTAAATTTCTATTGGGAATTGGAAAGAAGCTGGGCATAGATGATTTGCTTTTTATCTTGACAAACGAGAACTTGTTAGATTCATAACAATGAGGTAGGCTGGGAACTAATTTACACTTCGTGTTTACAATTACATATCTCACCTTCTTCATGAAATGTGTACTCGGCAATGTGCAAACACACTACTTTCTTCCCTCGTCATCTTCCAATAAAAGACGTTATTGATCTCTTGTAGTGAGAATCCTAAGCATTGTGTGCAAAATGGACTTTCGGGTTGAAGGAAATAGCAAAGTAATTGCAAATTTTCTATACCTCATCATTATTCCTCGTGAAAATGATGATGGTTTAGAGACTAATAATGCAGCCATAAAACTAAAATACCTACATGCGTCATAATTTCAAATTTGCATTTTAATCACCCAAACAAATATCTGGTACGCATCATAATCATTTGAACATTTATGCTCAACGATATACCTACGCGCCTATTATATTCTTGTAACAACAACCTCTGCTCATTCTTACCAAAAGTCGAAACTATTTTTTAATTATTCATAAAACTGTGAGAAAGAAGTGGCCTATGTTCATTCTTCTTCTTCAGCAAACAAGAAGAGACCGTAAAACACATAAGACCTACATCATAGACGGGATTTCTGAGTTGCTATAGCTTTGTAGCAATGGCATTATTGGATAGGTTGAAAAGATGTGAGCAGAATAAAGTGAGATTTTTAACCAACAAAATTAACAAGAAATCCATACAGATTCCAATTTAATCTGGGAAAGGAAAACGTGATTTTCTTGGTTTTCTTAAGTAGTTGCCGCTGTTGATCCTGATCCTATATCCCATCTCGCTGTTAACTTTTTCTTGATTCAGATTAAGGTTTTGTTGTCTAATCTAGATAGTTGCTTAGATGATGAAAAGGAAAAGATTTGATAACTTTTCTCAAGGTAACGTAATAAAGCAAAGCTTCATGCCGAGAGACCTCAACAAATCATAAGCCATTTGAAAAGACTAATACATAAATGGGTTAACTGCATTTTATTTGTTAGGACGGACGGAATGACTGAGCAGAGAAAATAATGCAACTCAACGTTTGATGCCATTACTCTCTCTCTGTGTACGTAATAACAATCATAATGAGTCTTAGAGAGGGCCCGTTGATAATTACTCTCCTCTCACATCCACATACAAACAACAAGAAGAAGAGTGGTTCCCTTTCCTCGTTCTCACATCATCATCTCACAAATCTTTTGAAATCACAACAATAGCAAAAAAAGAAAAAAGTTTTTATATTTTTTAATGAAACGAGATCGTGGCAGGAGGCAAAGAGAAGCAAAAGAAAGCAGGGGATTTCGGTGAGCCCTTTCGAACTTCATCTTTGATTTCCTAAGAAATCTTGTTTTGGGCGCCAGACAATAATTTCCTAGTCGGCCACGGTCAAAGGTTGTGATCAACTTTGCTCAACAGTAAAAATACTTGATATTTCCATAACACATAAAACATGATGATGATGAGTTAAGTGGTGTGAGAGAGAGAGGGTTGCGGTAGGGAAAAGGAAAGAAGGTGAGGGGAATCAATTCAAATAAAGTTCTACTTTTACTTAAGAGTCCAGAATGATGAATGCGAGTTATAAACACATCCTACACACAGAGATTAATAATGAATATGGCGAAGTCTTATTACAACCTGATCATTGTATTAAAGGTTAGGTGACCCATCGGCGAAGCCTTAATAGTGGCGAGGATGATGATGATGATCAAGATTAAGGAGGAATTAGTACTTTGCCTTATTACCACCTCCGCCTTTTCTCCTTTAACCACTTCTGTGAACAACCTTTTTCCAGCCTTTTAACTTTAAACCTGTAATTTTCGTTATTTTAATCATCATCATTATCTTTTACTCCTCTCTTGTTCGTCATTCACATAAGTTTTGAATAATTCGTATGTTCTCGCTTTGTACTTTCTGTCTCATTCTCGGGTAATTAAAATACCATAATGACCAATACATTTCCAACAAGCTTCCTAGCAAAGCTTTTGCTCGAGACCACCCTCATCGAAAGCTATCGTTTTGTTCAAAAGTCGAACTCCACCCTGACTGCCCTTGTTACAGTTGCCACATTACCTTGTTTCTGGTGATGATGACAAAAATACTTTCTCCCCTTTTTACACGATATTATATTTTACTTCCATCCAAATCAACAAATGACAATGTTTAGAAGAGATGGTGAGAAAATAAAGAAAAAGCCTCCCCAACTCATGCTTCCCTTTCACCCACAACAATGCAGTGGAACAACAATGAAAATAGTTGAAGGCATGTTGACTATTTTTTTCCGCCGATAAAAGATAACTTACCTTTAGCATGGAGCATTTTTAAGTGGTCCACTGTCATCTGAAGAATCTCGGCCTTTTCCAGCTTTGCACTTCCCTGCTTCTCAAATGCTGTAGGGACGAGTCGTCTCAGCTCACTGAAAAAGGACAAAATCAAAATCAATTTAATGCTTATAAATGGTCTTTTTAAACTTTACACATGGGTGACTAAAAAGTATTTGAGAAATCTTAACAAAAATCTTGGAATGAAAGGCTTTTGGTGTGAATCATATCAACATCCTATTCATTCGCTCTAAGGTTTAAAAATACCGAATGACAAATATTAAAAAGTGAGTAAAATTCCACACATTTTCTAATTTTGTTTACCTGAGACTGTTGTTGATACGGTCCCGTCTCCTTTTCTCGATAATCCCTCGACGCTTTTTACGGCTGACATTGTGACCTCCACCACCTCCACCCGCATCAGATCCAGGCGGTGTGATGCAACTGAAAAGAGTAAAAAGTTCTCATGAGATCACACTTTGTTCGCTCCTATTATTTCATTAGTGTCTCGTTAACACCTTTGCCTTTGAAAAAGGTTCTCAGAAGGTTTCTGTTCACGAGGCTGCCATCAACATTCTCATTCTCATTTTGCCCCAACTACAACTCTTCAACTTTTGTACTTTCTCTCGTTTCACCTTTTGATTTCTTGCACGACTTGAGAACGAAAAAATTATGGACAAGTTGAGGAAATTATCCTATTTTTGAACCCTTGCTGTCATTGAACTTTCAAAGCGATTAAAATTTCCTTTTCAAGTTGTTATCGAAAACAAAGCAGTTCCCTAGGCATGTGGGATTGTGCGTGGGAACTCGAGACCTAAAGTATTAGGTACATAAATCTGCGTATGGAAAGTGGAAAAGAAAGCGTTGATTCATCACGGGTCATGAGTGGGATGTGGAGATTATCATAAACTCATGGATCGACACGGGACAACTTTCTCCTCTTTCCCCATTGCGACTTGCACGCTCTTACGACCTTTAAATCCAAATACTACGTTGTTTCCAACTTTATTTCTTTTTAGAATCTCTGCCTTCACTAACATCCCTTTACTGAGTTTTTCATTGAGTCTATTAACCTTTGAACTGTCAAAGTCTAAAAAACATGGTAACAAATCAACAAAAACATCTTCCCACACTATATTCTTTCTTTTTCATTGTCAATATCGGTTTGTTAACTTTCACTTCAATGATTGGGTTCAAAACGTCAAACTTCCAAAGAAAGAGAAAGCCAGCCTTTGGGGTTATATTTCTTTTTCAGATTAATTAACATTTCTCAATGTTACGTCGACCGGGAAAAATGCCTGAAAACACTTTGATCATCAAACAGCAATCAAAGACAAAGACAAGTCAAATTAATACAGAGGGTGTCATGAAATCACTGAAAGAAGCAAGAAAGCTACGACAGATCCACATCAAAGCAGTTACCTTATCTATGGATGGGAGAAATGTCGTGATAAAACTCTTTGGATCACTTGATTGAATTTTACTTTCACCTACTATTCTGTATATTGCTTTGCTTTTCTCACATCTAACAACTCCATATTTCACTAATTAAGAGAAAGTGAAGTATACGTACCCGTCCTTATCGGTGAAAAGATCCTCGCAGTCACTGTCATCAAGAGGCCTCTTTTGAGCCATCGTACCCGTGCTGGTGCTGGTTGCTGATGGACTTGGACTGCTGACACTTGTAGTGGTAGCAGCGTTTGATGTAATTGCCGAAGAAAGGTGGCTGCTGGTGTTGTTGTTAAGGGAAGGAGCGTAGTTGTAGTTGTAATTATAATCAAACGTTATGCCGGGGGCTGGGAATGCTTCCAGTTTAATGGGCGGATAAGAGGGAACTGAATGATGCATCAAGAAGACTTTCTTTAGGAGTAAACTCTTTAGTAATGAACTTTAATTAGAAAATTATTCGTCTGCCAAACAACTTTCAATCTTGACGATTCAATCACCTTCAGAGTCAGTCAATTGAATAAAGGCACTTTTACTCATTCAGTCTGCTCAGTCATCAGTCAATATTATTGGCAGTAAACAACGAGGTTGGTCTTTATGAGAGCCAGCTATTTAGAATTTGATTATGTCCTTCTCTTCCTTGAAGAATTGGCAATGACTCCACTCTCTTAGGGGAAAAGTGGAATCTCGTCTTGATCTTGATATATAGCTGATGTGTTAGAGGACAATTAATTGGGTTGGTGTAATCGATTTATGTTATTATTATGAGCTATTAATGAGTGAGATGTTGGAGGGTTATCTAGTTTGTTATCTAACGAGTGGCTGGTGTAGGTAGGCAGTTTTAATAGATGAGCAGTGACAAGAAAGAGCAATCAAAAGTAAATTGAAAGTAAGGTAAGTAGGTAGCTGGCTGGTGATGAGCAGTTGGTCTCTCTCTCAAAAGTATCGATTACTCTCGACTTGAGGAGAGAGAATGTGTGAATTGGGCTAAATCTTCTCTTTCCCACGGTGCAGAAAACCTGTTGCCACTGCCACTGTTGATACGTTTTGTGACGAGAGCTGTTTGTCAACTTGTGACTTCTCCCAGTAGTGATGATGACATGGTTTCTCTCATTAATTAATTGTAATTTAATACCCAAAGTGTCACAGATAACTCAAGGAGCTTAGATAGTTTTGTCTTATCGATTAGAGTTTTAAAGACTTTGAACCAATTTTTTTTTTCTCAACTTTCACTTGATCATAAAAATCCATTCAGTCACTTTACAATAACTTAATATTTTCAAGTCTGCAATCCTTAAACACAAAGTTCTCACAGTGTCTCACTTTGCCTCAGCCCAAACTTTTAACTTGTAAAAAAACTGAGGAAACAATCAATTTTATGTTTCTATATGATTTGAGTACTTATTTGCTTTAATATATTTTTCAGATGAGTGAGTTTCTCAATGTCCACTAATAAAGGTCAGGTCAGTTCTTAAGAGAGGAAGTTGGTTGTTGTCCGTCTTCACGCGGTCACGCGACTGGCAGTTGCATTGCAAGTGACTACCGACCGACAGACCATGTGCCTAAGCGAAATACTGAATGTGTACTATGAGAGATACGCAGCGTGTGAACCCTCTAATAAGTTGAATTTAAGGGATGAATTAAACTAGGGTTGATTTGTGGATGTGGATGTGTGTACGTGTGGGTATAGTGAAAGCATGGGGTACCCTTTTCAAACGACGACTCCCTTCCTTTCTTTCTTCCCTTTTAAATTATGAGCAGCCTTCGTTCACTTTTCCTGTTGTGAGAACGCACTTTTCCCAATCCATTCAATGTTTTTAGCTCTTATGTATGTGTGAGTGTGTGTGTGTGTTTCACGAGAGGAAGTAAGGGCACGATTCGAACGTGGGTTACGTATTCAGAGGGAGATGATATCGAGCTGTTCGAACGAAGGTGGGCATTGTACAGAGCAACAGCTCCATGTGAACTGCATTCCGCCTTGCATTGCACCTCACATCCTCCTTAACCTTGCATAGAAGAATGAATATTTAGTGACGTTCTTCTTCTTCTTCGTTGCATTTGGCCATCGTCATATTTTTTAACTTTTGGTAGCAGGAACAGAAAGAAGAAGAGGAGAGATGAACAAACAGAAAGCAGGTACATCTTCAATGGTCACACGATCCAAAAGTGATCTACGGCGTGCAAAGTATGCCTTTTCGTGATTTAATAAGAAAATTGACTTATGCATGCATGCATGCCTGCATTGAGGATGAAGCAAACCAACCTCACTCCTCGCAGTTACGACGTTTCTTCACACGACTGTTTTTATACTTTATCATTATTGATTTTATATAAATCGTTTCGAATATACGCAAAAAAAAACTTGATTTTTGATTTAAAATTTCATTGCTGAAAAGCAGCATTTCGATAAAAAAAATATGTGTAACCTTCGTTGATTTGATTCTTTCAATCATGTTTGTACACAAATTCGCACAGCGTTTCTCTCGTTTTCTAGATCATCTTTTGCCCAGAAACATGAGGAATTAAAAAAAACAGTGGAAGTTTAATTTCATGTATGAAAATTGTAATAAATAACAGGTAACAAATAAAGTAAAAGGTGAATGAGTGCAGAGGAGAGGGCGAAGGAAGATGAAAATCAGAATGAGAAAGAGCAGGGAGAAAAGAAAAAGTTTATAGGATACGCTGCATTCAATTTATAGCTGACTTGGGTAACTCAATACAATGCATTAAGAGAAGAGGAAAGCATGATGGGATTCATTCTATTGTATTGTGCAGTGCACACACACATCTTGCTTTACTTCATGCGGTTTAAAGTTGAGAGATCGGTCCTCTTCTCTGGTCGTGAGAAAAGGATTTTTTTGCCCTTTCGGTCTCTGCAGCCTTACCTTATGCTTTTCGCATAAGTCCTTAATAGCTTCCCATCGTCAGGCAAACACCATCCCCATCAGCTTCCATGCATAACTAACTTTTTTTTCATCTCTATTTTACTTACTCTTTAGTTATCCATAAATTTCATCATCATGAACAAAGTAAGTACATGCATACGCGTCTGATTATCATCATAAGAAAATGATGTAGCCATATATTTATATGAGTCTTATACATTTCTCCACGACGACGGCATTGTCATCATTCAGAAGAACAACTTGCGTACGTTTTATGTATTACTTTTACTGCCATCATTCCATTTCAATCCCAACATTCAAAATATAAAAAACACTGAATAACTTTAACATCATGTATTCTGCATATTATAATACGATGGTGTAATTCTGAGCCTTCTTATCTCATTCAATCCATTCATCTGCATCTCGAGGAAGGGGAAAGAGGACTGAGACTTTCTTTCCGCGTTCCTCTTTAAGACAGAGTTAACTTGGAGGAATTCAAAGGATGCTCCTTTCATTTCATCCCAATGAGCACACAATCCAGTCAAGGAATACATACGATTATGATTATTATTAACGATGATTGTAAAGATGCAGCAGCAAGTGCAGTGGATCTTGTGAATTTATCTCTTCCAGTCTGTTTCTTTCTTCTTCATCATTCGTCTCGTCCTTTGGTGCATGATAATGGATGAATGAAGGAAAAGTGAAGAGAAGAACTTCTTCAGTATAAGAAGAAACCCATTATACACATTGCATTAGTACATCTCTCTCTGCGTCTTTCTGCTGTCTAATTTTCTCTTTCTTCTTCTTCCATGAGAAGTGGGTTGAGTGAAATATGTAAAAACCGCATAATGAATGCAGTGCAATAAAGTCGGTTGTGCAAAGGGTTGGTTAAAATAAAACAAGATGTGAGATTTGATTTGATAGAGGAAGGAGACATGCCACAGGATGATGATGATAGTGTGTGAGGATCAAGTCGGGAGCGGATGAGACGATGTCTTCCCTTGATCTTTTGTGGTTTTCAAAAGATTATCCCACATTATTATTAGGAGAATAAATCTGTTTGTGCCATCATCATCCGATATCACTTTCCCACCCACGCTTTCGCCGTGGAAACGTATTATTATTCTGTTAAGTCATTTTGCATCCTTTTCGTCTCGACAATTCTTCAAAAAAGTCACAAGAAGACGCCGTACGGATTTTGTTCCCTATGCCCATGCCTCCCCCAACGCCAACCAACACCTACTGGGCCTTACAATTTACATCTTCTTACATGATCTACGTTTAATTATTTCGTCAGATTCTTCTGTAGTACTCACCTGTTTGGTGATCCCACACATTACATCACAGCGTCTCTCCCCATTGTTGTACAACATCCAAACAACAGCTTTCGGTGATGAAGATGATGATGATATACTTTTCAGTGAGGACAACTGACGGCAAGAATGCTTCTTGTAAAAAATCAACATTTTTTATTAAAAAGCCAAAAAGAAAGGCAGCCCGACCGACCGTGAGAGAATAATTTTGATGCGTACAAGGCATCCAACAACACTTTGTGGAGTCAATTGGAGAGAGAAGACAATTTAAAAAAATATTCTCATCTTTGTCTCAGACTATACCCTTCCCGAACTACTGCGACCAATGGTATGCAAAAAAATCTGGACATAGTTGTAAGCAGCAGCATGAAAATTAGTTTAAACCTTAACGTGAAAAGTGGTCGGCATTTAGCTTAATGTAATGATGACAAATATAGCAAATCCTAGGATCCACTTCGACCTGATGAACTTGAAAATGTCTGAGAAGCACTGCCTGCCATTTGTTATTATGGTTCCTACATGTATGCTCTCCATTCACTCTTAAACACGACTCTCTTCAGACGAATTGCAATTACATGGTTGCGCTTGATTTATTGACGACTAACGCGGTTAGGTTTCATGAGTGACAAAAAATAAGCTGTGAACGATCATTTTTAAGAAAATGTTCACAAGTTCATAGAATCCATTCATAGAATGCAATGCAGATAGATTTAGTCATATCAATTCATTGTTGTTGGACGGCTAAACTTGATCAATTTTTCTTCCCTTAGATCAGATCAATATCAATAGTTTAAAAGGAATGACAGTCAACAGCAGAGCATGGAACGTTAATGATCAACCAATGACTCATGAGAGCTTTGACGTGAGAACTGATCTGCTCTAACAAAAGTCATATACCTTCACCAAGAAGGTTCAAAAGATCAGCAAACACTCCACAACATCCAAAACACACAAATACCTTATCAGTGTACTTAAGGAATGAATTAAACTGCTCATCAGAAATATTCTGCACAGCAGCTGAAGAAAGCGTGATCTGAGACAATGGTATGACTTCCTGTTTACTACGTTGCGTAACGCTTTCTTTTCCTTTGTCTCATGGAACGCAATAGTTCAGTCTGCTACTGCACAAAAGGGTCACTATTTGCATGTTTTTCCAAACTTTGCACAATGAAAGCGGAACTGTAGAAACTAGACCAAATCTAACTGGAGAGTTTCTAAATATAGCAAGACAAATGTAAGATTTCGAGATCATTCTACCGTGTTTTAATAAAAAAAACTAATTAATTTTCTTTGTTTATTCCCTTAGTTTTTTGTCCGTCCGTATGTGGTGCAGTGGAGGCTTTTGCAGTGGGTTGTGTGTGGATATTTTTGATTCATTGTTTATAAATTTAGACCGTAGTTCTTTGGTAAACATCGTTTGTTTTGCTCTTTCCAACTAGAAATGAGTGTGAAAACTAATGGCCACTTAACCCCAAAGTAAACAAACCTGGTTTACTTCCTACGTTTTCCTTTCAGTATTCCAAAGTCCACCTGTGCCATTGTAAGACAAGACAAGAAAATTCCCAGTTTATGTTGTCTTATTATAGAGAAAGACAAGAATCTCCTCGCTGCACGTTTCTTCTGTTTGAAAAGTAGAAAAGAGAAAATATTTATGCCTTGTGTAAATTTAGCACGCAGTTGCGGAACGAAGGAAATGACGAAGTTGTAGAGCGTCAGGGAAAATAGGATTAAATGGACAATCACCTTTGGAAATGTATTACGTTGTTGGAGGCGGTTAATTTTGTTTGCTGACAAAAAGTAATAAACTTACGCATATTTAATAACGTCAACATTGGAAAGGAAGCGAACCGGCTAATTGCTTCAACGGGTAGAAAGTAGGTAGATAGATTGGAAAGGACATAGTTTATACTTTTCCTACAAAAAACCAGGACAATGTTTTTGGCACACTTTGAACTCAATTGAGCAAGGAAAAGGGTAAGAAATGAAATGAAAAAAATTCTAAAAGTAGAATTATTATCCTTTCGAATGGATATGAGTGTTGGGTTGCGATAAAAGGAGTTTACCTTATTCTTTAGATTTTGAATTAACCCATTATTGGGATAATCCTCTCCACACTGATTACGCAACATGTGTAAACGTGACGTCAAGAGGGTGCAATGGAGCGGGTTAAGCATGAGGTTGGATTTCAGTGTAAAAACTAGGGGACAAATAAATGAAAAGGTGAACTTTGAGAAATCCGCTTTTGTGGAAAGTAAGTAGGGTGAAAGCCAATAATAATGGTACGTGTTGAGGTTGTCGGGATGTCCGCACAATCCCATCAACACTTACGCAACTTCCCGTTCCGATTCCTTTCATTGCTGTATATAATAACCCTTCTTAGCTCACACGAGAGCAAAGGGCGTCTGATTTTTTTTTCAAAATGATGTAAAAAGATGAACAGAAATCCTTTTTTCTGAATTCTTTGATTCTAATCCACAATGAACAATCGACGCGTGGATGTTTACCTAGAATTTGAAAAAGGTATATGACCTAATAATAATAACTCTTTTCTATTCATTTTTAAAAGAAATTATGGCTCCATGCCGGCACACTGTAGACCAAAGGAGATGCGTCATTTTGGTTTTTTACACAACAATAATTGTTGTTGTTGTTGATTCCGGAAATGGATTTATTTTCACTTGTCTCACAATGCCCCACCTAAGCAGTTTTGTTTTTTCACGAGCCGTTGCCATATCAACTTGCCAACTTTTTGATGCAGCCAAAATTGTCTATTTATGCACAAATGAAATTATGGCGATTGGCGAAAGTAAATTTGGGAATACATGCCAACAAGTTGGTGTGGAAGTAAAAAATCTCATTGCTCGTGCTTGTTATTCATACATAGTTTCTATATCCAATGGCATATGCATAAGTTGTAGGATCTCCTTTATTTCGCATCATCCCTGCCTGGGATTCATGGCGTGTCGTAAGGGTAAACTCGGGTGCATTGTTGACTTCCCCCTCGGATTGACGGATGACTGGTCGGCATTGAAATCTCTGGGAAAGTACAAACTTTCCCACAATCAACGCGGGGATTAAATGATTGCATATACAGAAGGGTGATCCGAAGGAAGGCTACTCTACCCAGTGAAAAGGTCTCATAGGTCTTCCCCCTGCATCATTTTTCAATTCTTTTTGCTTGTTTACCCTATCGTCATACTCCATTATTATTACCTACTATGACAAAGATATAATAAAAACAAGCTCTTCGTTCAATCTTTTTTGTCTTCCTTCTTTTGTCACACGCTACACATCCATCCATTGATGCTTTTTGCTTTCTTTTGCTGAATGATTGGCTAAACCTTATCTTACCTGTGCTGTCAGTTTTTTATTCAATCATGTCTTGCCCATTGTCCAAGGAACACAGTTAAAATGGGAAGTGCGTCAAGTGGAATCGATTCATCATTGATTGGTATTGCTACCATGAATGAGAGGAAATCTTAAACAGGATTTCTTTGTATCAATGAAAATTGTATATTGACAGGAAACAGAAACTCCATTCAAGTTGGAATGAGGTCAAGTTTATGGCCAATGGTGCCGATCCGGCTAGAAGAGAAACAGGTCAGATTCCCATATTCAAACCATGCCATTCTTAGTAATCGGAGAACCTCCAGCTCAAACGATTATTGCTGCAAGAAATAAAATCATCTTTGATCAATCGATGAATTAAAATTATCTTCAGGTCAGGACTAAAGTTTTCCAAGCAATTACAAAAAAATAATAAAATTACAACCCTTGAAAAGCCAAAAAGACCAGTGGGGTCAACTGAGATGATTGTAATCATATGAAATAAACTTTCTTTCCACGCTTTGGTAGGAATCATTCCAGTGGAAGATTCACAAAGATGAAAATCGAATAGGTATTGAGTAAGGTCAAAGACAATAAACGCAGGCCGTTTGTTTGAAGGGTTAAAAGCATGAAATGAAATGACGGGACCCTTGCCAAGGTGATTCAAGGCAATCCTTCCTTAGGTGTTCATCAATTATTTATTTATTGTTATTAGATCTTAACCAAACTAGTTGCTCTTTTTCCCATCCCATTTAAGTAGAACTTTGGAGGTCGGTTTTGTTCTCACCCACTTCCCATCCCAGATTTGAAAAGAACTCACTCACTCAACTCCTGATGATGATTTAAGAAGGTGTGCTGTGCCGTACCATTCTGAATGGATGGAGAGATGGAAGGAAGGGGAAGGAAACAGGTGCTTTCTCTTGAATGAATGAATGAACCTCGTCTTCTTCTACACCCTAGACTTGAAGACGAAGAAGACTCCCACGATATCGATGGTTTTGTTTTGGTCGGTTGTGGTTTTCGTGTACCTGTACCCCTTCCTTTCCTTCCTTCTTACTACCATTCATTCGTTCAAAAGTATAGGATCAAGCAAGATCCAGTAAGGGCTCTTTACAAATGAAACTCGAGATGATGAACTGAAAGATGAAAACTCTGATTTTAAATAATACAAAATTACACTTTACCCTAAAACTCAATGACCTTAGTGGCCCTTCCCGTTTTTAAACGTTTGTTCCTAAACTTTTGATTATTGGGTGGATCAGAATGGGCAAGAACATCCTGCCCTGCACTACTGAACAATTGTACAGGCAATCATAAATTGCCATGGTCATAGGAGTAAACGTGAACTAATTGCATTAATCATTATTTTTAACATTTCCAGCTAAAATTTAAAGTGGAGAATGAATTGCTTAGGTCATCGAGGGGTTTGGAAAGGTTAAAATGTTTTACAAGAAGGAAGGATCATCCCTTAAGAGTTAAATCACGAAGGGAAAGCACGATCTAATCTGTTGGTCTACTTCTTTATTTTATTTTCTGCATCTTCTGATGACCATTGCATTTCCTCTAAGTACTTATAAAAAGTATCATCATCAATGAGTAAGGATTGGGTCGGGGTATAAATCTGACAGATCATTTTCGGAATTGGGTAGATTTTTCATCTCCCTTTCCACCTTTTGGGACTCAACCCTATAATTTTCTTAAATAAAAGGTAAATTGGAGGAAAAGTAATTATTGTTATCCATTAGGGAAACGAAGGAAGGGGTTGCATTACACTTTGATTACCTCCACTTCGATACTTTTACTTGTATTATTAAGAACTGTTTTATTGACCAAGATCAACACACAAAAAATAGGCGAAACTTCAATTCAAAATTTTCCAATTAATTTTAAGCCGTTGAAATGTTTAAAACAATTGCATTCCTCTCCTTGCCACTTACCATCCCATTGCATAACTTCAAAATCATTATGGGACCTGGAAGGAGGAAAATTAAAAATTAATTAAAAGTCTTGAAAGCTCTCACGGAAGAAAGTTCAATCATTCTAGATAAGGCGAAGGCGAAGACAAGAGAAAAATCGGCGTCAGGTTCAAAGATTTTTATAATTGACATTTACTGTCATTTCTATTAAGGAATAAAAATTTACGGTCGGCTTCGTATCAAAGTGTACAGATTCCACATTCGCATTTAAAAGAGAAATAAAAATCAAAACCGCCAATACAACTTCCATCGTAAAATTAAGAAGTGGCACCGTAAAAAATAGCAACATCTTCCAGCCACCGAAGTGAACTTGTTGCCTCTTTCATGTCATTGGAGAATGGGGCAAAAATAAAAATGAAAAGGAGAAAGAATGGAATGGAATTTGAATTGCGTTACTTTTGAATCTCCATTAAATAAATTGATATGATGACATCAAAGGTATGCTGACCAACTGTCCGGCATCTCTCTTACTTTGAACGTGGGATCATCTATTTAAACTAACTGCCACTAACATGCCATTGAGGACGGCAATAATAATAACATTAAAGAACTCTCTCTCTCCCTCACACACATACGAGTATAGTAATATTCTGACCTATCCATTGTTATTCCTGGCTTCAAGTTTTCTTTGAAACCACATCAGTTGAGTCTAAATGCTTTCCAACTTGAAAACATTTGATGCAATCGATTGAAGCATCCACATACTTTTGTGGCTAAGACAATATCTCACCGAAGATATCATGAAAATTCCAAGTTCAGAATGCAGTATTTTAGACAAAAAAACTGTATTTAGCTGTCTGAATCAGATACAAACTAGAAGACGGAGTAACTAGCAAAATTTGAAACCTGATTACTGTTGGTTTATCTCAAACAAGATTCACGATGTGGCAAATCAGGTGCGGAAAGGTAGGTTTTTTCTCATCTCTACAAAATTATTATTTCACTACTTGTTTTATTGTTATTAATAAGATTGCAGGGTGGCATTGTGGCTCACATCACCTCGCACTCACTCTCTTCCAATCCAACCCTCTTTCTTCCTCGTTAGTTTACTCCATAAAAAACCAGGTGCCTACATTAGTTTCTTTTGTTTTATAATCCACATCTTTGTCAGTTTTTTGAAAGAAGGGAATGATATTATTATTATGTCTTCTGTTTGGTGGTTACATGCATGCGATGTCAGAACAGGGTGATTTGATGCGGTTAATTGCTGAGATGTCTTGTTAGGAAGAGAAAGACAAGGCTTATTTAGTGTAAGTCTATTATTCATCGTAGCAATGACTGTATTTATGTAACTATTACCACCGATGTATAAAAAAAACCAGCGAAATGTACATATCTACATTCATTCATTTAAAGGGCAATTTTGGAAATAACACCGTTGGTTTCTTTCGTTAGGCAAATTACATAAAATTATTATGTTGTAATCCTAACAAGGCGTTAATAGACCCCATCATTTGCGGACAGGTGTAACGTAATTCCAAGACAATTCGCTATCATACTTTCTTCTTTGTCATTTTCTTCTCACAGGCATTTTTTTCTTTTTTATTCAAAGCAGTCTCTTCGGATAATCTTTGTAAGTCTTGTTTGCAGCTTTCCACCAGAGAAGAAAGGGCGAAACATTGTTCATTTTGTAACCTTCTGGACGTTGTAAATACTAATTAGGAGATGGAAATACTTCCTGCTGTAACGGAGAGGACTTGGCATTTTCTTGCTCCTTAATCCGCAATCAGTCAAACGTTTGAAATAAAATGCTACATATGAAGGCAATCCATACTCCAAGCTCACTCGTGTAGAATTAAAGCCCGAGTTTAAGGAGGAAAGGGGAAGAGTGTCAGCCTTGGAGTAATCTAAAGGGACTTGCACATGTCTGTTGTGAAACATGTTGTATGTAAATCTTGTTGATTCAAATATTAGATAGTCATAAAATCATATGTCACTTTTTCCCACGTCCACACGAGTAATGACGTTCTTCGTTCTTGGACTAACCATTCTTTTCTCTGTTGTTTTGTTTAACTTTCGACTCCTGGGAGGAATCATGTAGAAGACAGTGACCCGGGGTAATAAAATAGTGTTCACAAAAAACCAAAATGTTAATCAATGCCCTTAATCGATAGGAAGTAAAGTGAGGCAGGAAGTTTGTATTTTAACCCGTCGCAGGAGAAATGTGCAGCGTTTGTTAGTAAGGTTCTTCTTTTACTAATGCTGTTTTTATTTCCGTGTTTACTTTTTTCTAGGCATTGCAACACAAAAGATTGCTTTCTTCATGGGCGAATCCAGAGGGAACATGCCGTTGAGCAACAGCTCTTATTATTTGACTTCCGCAGAGTTCAGTTCTGGAAACAGATGGACTACTTCTGTTCCAATGCCATTTTATCGCAGCATCTCACAAGTTAGGATTAATTTAGCCCCTCCGTCGAAACGCCACTTTCCCCAGACAACAATCCAGATACTGGAGTCCAATTTATTTAATATCGAACAAGAAACGACGTATTAAGTAGATATGCATATATTTTTGCACTTAGGGCAAATTGTATTCAATTTTCTCCTGTTGTTCATCATAATGGTAGATTAATTGCTACTTTGAAATCGCATTACTTGTTGAGAGAAAATGTAATACGAATAAGATTGAATGTGATCTATGAAAAAGAGAGATATGTACGTCGGTATAATTCACACTTTCATTCCAATGTAAGTAAAGTAAATACAGTGATTAGATTACTTTAGTTGATTGATGCGTCTGATCTGCCTGGATTCAAAGCATAAGCAAAACTTATGTATTTGCATATTAGTAAGTCGAGTCCCTTTGAAGTTAATCTGAGTCCTGCGTATGGCGTACAAGCTTACATGACATAATGCAGAAAGCACTGTTATATAATAAGTTTGTATCATTCATTATTACCCAGCTATTATTCTTACGGGGTTCTTGAATATTCATAAAACTTACGTAGAAAAGTATCTAGTATTAATTCCACCTTGGGTATCAAGGATTTGATCATTTATGCATTATTAATTGCAGGTGCCACACTCCCGGTTTGCAAGCGGAAGAAGAGACGAGGTGAGGAAGGTGGAAGTGTAAGCAAATAGGCCATTCACGGTCATTATTATTTACGGATGAGATATATTTTTAGCCTCACTGACAGAGGAGAAAATTAGAAACGCAAGGGTGAAGTGCTGTGGTTCTTCTTTAGAGAATGAGAGAGAAGGGTGAGTGATTATGATATTAATGCAGAAAGAGCAAAAATGATATACATACAGCACCATCAGAAGCACAATCCTTGATCAAGAGTGAGGGGTGGAAAAAGTGGTTCGTACCGCTGTGCTGTGTGTGTGTGTGACGGTAGCTCAGGCGGGTTTCCCACGCTTTAGCCACCACTTATGCTGTCACTGTCACATAAAGTCCCTCTTCTCTCATTCAAAAGCCAGTTCACTTGTTTCGGTGACTCCATGATCACTATGCTTATGCTTCTACTCCCTCATACAACAATTAAGCAAAAGACGCTGCAGGTAAACAGTGTCAAGCTGGGAACGCATTGTTGTCAGGCTTTGATCGCGTTTTGTTTGTCAATGTGCAAAAAAAAAGAAAGCGGGTATCTATACATGTTTGTAAATTCGAGGGTGGATTCGCATTTCATGCACACATTCGCTTTGCCTATGTTTGTGAGATATATGTATTAATATGTAAATGCCAATGAAGAGGAACTTGATTTGGTTTTCGTTTTTAGTTGGCCAATTAATTTCACTATGGCAATTCGATTCTCTCAAACTACCAAGCAAAATATATAGTCTATTCTGATTTTGCCTGGAATTTGGGTGGAAAGTTGGAAATGTCCCCGTGACACAATCAAAATCTGGTAAAATCTAGCTCTGGTTAACAATTTTTTAAGGAATCTGAAAGAAACAATTCCGGTCAAAGTTGTTTTCCAGAAAATGGCACAATACAATTATATTCTAATCAGAAAGTAACGGCGCATTTTGTTTTATGAATGAGAATAGTCAAAATAAATCATATTTCTTTGGGGAAGTTTTTATTATTATTACCTGGAAGAGATACCAATTACATTCTCCCAACTCATTTCATTAAAATTGCTGTGACAAAAATTATTTTCCACTTCAATAAATGAACATTTTCAATATTCCCATTTATGTAATAAATGGCCTGTCCTCTCCCTCCTCGTTAATGCTGTAGTCGACAACTAATATAATTGGAGGTTATGTAAACTGATGCTATGGAATCGGGCTGACTCTGGGTATAAAGAGAAGGACATTTCTAGTTGATAAAGGGGCCTCTCCGAATATTACATTATGTTCCACAAACATCATAGATAACACTTATTAATTATTGGCTGGGATAGCCCGTGACCGTTTATTGGAAGTAACGTGTAATTTGGCTTATTCACATGAACTTCGGCGACTCATTAGCCATTTCTGAATTTATATAACAGCATTCAGTTGTATAAGGTTAATATCTTGATTGCATAAGTCAAAAACAAAGTCCAAGCCATCTCAAGTCTCATAAGGCGATGTCAATAATAGTTATTTCGTAAGAATATATTACATACCTAGTATTTGACATTCGGATGGTTTTGACTGAGAGTCCTTGTACAACAAATTTATACAAAATAAGGCAATAATCTAAACAGAAAATCGAGTATCATCAGTACTCCTAACGTAGAACAAAAATGTGTTGGACTTGTCAACGAGCTCAATAATGAGACCTACTTTCAGAGCAGATTTTGTTTATGTCGTGAATTCAAGTTCACAACCAAATAAAATTACTACTAGAGAAGGATAAAAAGTTTCAACAGTGGTAATACAAATAATGCAATATTCAGTTCAGTTTTGCAGATTTAGCATTTCTAAACCTAACAGTTAACATGAACAACAATAGTAACAAGCTGCGATTATAGGAAGGAAAGGCTAGACAATTCCACTTTCACCATCTCTGCACAGTATGATTTTGCTTTCTCTCCTCTGTTTCTCGCCCTGCTCATCTCCTGCGGAGTGGAGGAAAAGATAGAGTTGGGAGAAAAGAGCAGGCTTCCATATATACAGCTTTGCTTTCTTCCAGATCGACATTCTCGCACCGGTGTGCAACAGGAGCAGGACTTTCTCCACGTCTACTTTCTCCCTTTACCACAGTCTTTGTACT